>CAODLS010151835.1:0-11337 GCA_948243855.1 Flueggea neowawraea | reverse complement strand
TGATTTCTATAAAAATAATATTTATATTTATATATGTTTTTGGACTTCGATAAATAACTTATATCTTATATATCTCTTTTAGTTTTGATATATTCGTTCGTATGACCATTGTGTTTTGGATTTAATTATATTATGTATATGTTTTGGAGATGGGACGCCTATGCTACGAGATACGTAGCCTTTGTTATACCAATGCATGTTATACTCAGCTACCAGTGTTGTCGGTAGCCATGTTGCCTCAATCAGACATATGATCTGTTATCGGATAGAGACAAAGTCCTCATCACCATTGTTGGCAGGTCCACACTCCTCGCGATTATTGGCAAAGTCCATATCACGTTTATTTCTGGTCCCTTATCCGTGATATTATATTTTTTGAAAATAATAATAATAATAATATTATTATTATTATTATTATGCCTACATGACGAAACTTTGATTCTGAAATTTCGAGCAAAGCTAGAAAAGTTTTGGAACTCTAATCTTAAGTTTTTGATAAAAGTTTAAAAGGCTGTTGACTTCTGAAGTTTTTAGTACAACTTAAAAGGGTTTTATTTTGGAATCTCCGATAAGATAAAACGTTTTCTGGAAAGGTTTTTCTTTGTTTTTGAAAACACATTAGCTTTGATAAATTTTGGAAATGTTCTTGAAAGATTTTGGTTTAATTCCTGAAGGTTTTCGTGAATGATGTTTGCTTTGGTTGCAAACGTTTTTGAAATGTATCTTTGAAACCTACTACGTATGTAGTGTATATATATGCATATTTGAATAAATCTACTTGTGGTATTTTCGAACCATTTTCAAAACAGTCTTTATGAGACATGTATAAGGCGTTCTCGAGTGTTGTCCCTCACTGGGTTTGACCCCTGTTTATTTTCTGTCTGTTGTTGATTTGATCTTCCAGGTACACAAATTTTGGCTTTGACACTATTCCGTATCTTGGATACCAGTGAGGAGTCTTGTGATTTGTGACTGTCGGTCTCGCATAAGCCCTAGTTGAATTTTGATAGATGATCCACGCTGGGTTTTCTGTAGGTTTTGTTTCGTGTTTCTGTTATTGTTTCTGACATTTCAAATGTTTTTAATTTGAAATATTTTTCACAATTGATATTATATATGTTTTGTTTTATTAAATGAGGTTTAAACCTTTATTGATTTCATTATTTTAATTGAATATGATTTTGGGTAGAAGTTCTGTACTTTGAGACTTGTCTGAGATGGGCCGAGCTACGGTTCGCCTCATACACCGGTCATGGTCCTGGAGACGGGTCGTGACAAGTGCATTCATTCGTCTCAGCAGTAAACATATTTGTTTACTAAGGTTTCCTCCAGCATAGTTTGTTTCTTTATTATCCAAGATAATTATTTGGGATATTCACAATCCACATGCTCATCTTAAGGAGAGTAATAGAGTTTTTGCTGTTAGTTAATTAGTATTTATATTAGCAGCTTAATTTTCCAGCTAAGATATTCTGCTATGTTTGATTGTTCCTTTTCTACACGTGTTTTGTAATGTCTCTTGTACATTAATTTTCAGTTGAATGATGCTAAGTTCATTTTTCACATTTCCATAATCTGATTAGCATTTCTGTTAAATAAATGAGAACCAAACTTTTGAAGTAAAAATTCTATTCATAATGTTGATTAATCCTTCATAGTCTAATTTACTTCAAATCAATGGACGTCTTAAAACTTGTCATATTGATTTGATCAAACTAGTGATGATGATATGAAGATTTTATGGTGGTAAGTTGTTGTGATTCCAAGGATTATTACTCCTGAGTTCGTTAGTAGTTGAGGCATACAAATCTTCCAAGACACGTAACGAAAATTTGAGTTGGAAACAAAAGAAAAAGTTAAAAATGTTAAAATCTTTGGGAACAGTAGGAAGTGTAGGTCACTCAAGCGGTTAAGTGTATGAGTTATCAAGTTAAATTCTTGTAACAAAAAAAGAAAAGGGATGTTTATAGTACTAGAGGACCAAATGTTTACACCATAATTTAAGCAAATTGTGGAAATGATAAAATCATGGCAAAAAGGAAACCAATTACAGCACAAGAGTTGGAAACAGATCGCAGTAAAAGGAAATGGTCCTTAAGGGATGACAAAGTTGTAAATATTGCCCTGAGAGCAAGAGAAATTACAATAGATACAATTAACAAGGCAAGTAAGGAATGAAATCACTACAAAAGAGGAACTTAGTCTCCAAGGAAGTAAGTCACAGAAAACAATCTGTAGGAAAGGAAAGACCAAATGCTGCTACCAAGGAAATTTTCCATAAACAAGGAACTAATTACATGACTTTAGGGACACAGAAATGGCTGATTGGTAGGAAATTCTTGGTGAGAACACTATAAAATGAGCATTTGTACGTAGGGAAAAGGAACCTCTCTCTCCAACACCTCTCCTCTCAACAACACTACACCCCATGGGTTAATTAATATTTTTATTTTTTCATTCTTCAACTTTAGTTCTCTTTTATTTCCTACTACATTTTCCTCTTAAATTCTTGTACTCAGTCTTAATTTTCAATAACAATCTCATTTTATCATTATGTTTTTGCTATTGTTATTAAAGGAGCAAAAGAACCCAAGTGGTGATTTTTGTCCCTTTGAATCATCCTCAGTCGTTTGGTAGAAGTTAAGATTTTTGAGTGCAATCTTAGTTCTAAAAAATTTCATTTCAGTTTAGGAATACTATAATTTCTTGGCACGGTCGCAATCCACACCAAATTCACCAAAGGGCGGCGTTGTCTTCCTAAGTTTCGAGCTAAGAAAAAAAATGGGGAACAATCAAATGGCATGCTCGGTGGGACGAGTTTAAACAATGATGAAAACCAGAGGTGAAAAAGAAACTACAGCTTCTGGTCTCAAAAACAGAGATGATAAGACCAATGCAACAACAATGGTCATGGAGGAAAATTTTCAATCACAAGAACCAAAACCACTCTTTGACCTAAAGAGGCAGACTCCACAAGCCGCTACCTTGACAAAATCATTGCTTAACATAATACTACCGACCTTACAGAATATTGACTAGAAGTTGGAAGCTAGCAACTAGTAGGCCGCCAATGCACATAAGATCAAATTGGATGTGCTAGCCAAGAATCAAGAATAATTACTCAAAAAGATGTAATTCGAAGTAGGTGGTTCTTCGAGGACATCCACAAAACACTCAGGAGACAGTCCTTTAAGGAGTTAAACCCAGATGCTGGGAATAAAATAGAGAAGAAGGCTATAGATATAGCTGTGGGATACAAAAATGGTGCACCCAGGATACTAGCAAAAGTCTTCAAGGAAAAGTCCTCTAAAGGAGGCACCCAGGACATAGTAGAATAAAAAGAGAAGCAAGTTTTTGAGGTGTCCCAACTGTTCCACAAAAAAGAAGAAATTCCTAAGGAGCAAAACAAAAAGGACCCAATTAAATCTCTTAGGGAGCAACCAAATTTTACATCATTGGTGATCGAGGAGGTTTTTAAAAAATAAGAGGACACCCAACCAAGAGTTAATGAGCCTAAAAAATACTTTTTCAGCTCGGGGGGCATGCATTGTGAAGAAGATAGCTCTTATGCAACAACGGAACATCCATTAGAGGATCTGTACCTAAGGGAACAATTCCCAGAAAAGCACTCCCAAGCAGTGGGACAATTACCAAAAGAGAGGTCCCTAAAGGACAGTCCCCAGGGGAACAACCTCCAGCAGAGGAGCACCTGCTAGGGGAGCATCCTCTAAAGGAGCCCAACTTTGAATTTTCACAAAAAATGGAAAAAAGATTTTCTTTGAGGAACCTTTGGACAAGGTAAGGGTTTCTCCTATTTCATCCATTAAGACTTATCTTGTTTGGATTTTATGTCTTGTGCTTGCAGAAACACTAAAAAATATGGGTCCCGTAGGAAGAACAAATTCCATTTACCCCTTCACAGGTGACGACCTCATAAAAGAGAGTAACATTACTCGCTATGAAGGTTGGCCAAATTTGAGGCCGTTGGAAGCACTACTTGTGATAGATTTGAGTTAACTCACTATGGAGGTAAAAATGTGCTATCGTCTTTTCTAGAAAATGATAGCAACTCAAGCAAAACTTCAAATAAAATTTTGAGAACAGAGAAAAAAACAAAAGAGAAAAATAGAAATAAAAAAATGAATGATGAATGTAGTAGGCTTTCATGGCCACTGTAATTTGGTGAAGAGAGCCTGGAGCCAACAAGAATTTTGTCACCTATTAAAAATTGCAACATTGTAGGCCTCATTGGCCACAATAAAGAAAAAAAAATCCAATTATATTCATCAACCTATGAAATTGATTTCCTTAATCCACCAGTAAAGAAAAAAATTGAGACGAGAGAGAAACAATTGGAAATTGGCCTCAGGCCATTTCTCATTTATTTCAAAAAGTACATTGTCATACAATTTTAATTTTCAGCCAACACCAGTTGGTGTACAGGAGGCATGGCCTAAGAGATTGAAAATTAAAATTCTCCTACACTAAATTGTCTCTGTAAGGAGTCTTTGTCTTCCTCTTTGGAGTCCTTCAAATCTGGGATTTTGAACTATTAGAACCTAAAAGGGCTTCCAGTTTTTTTTGCAACAAACTCTGAGACAAGCCAAGGGGATTGTGAAAATTTTCTTGTTCTTCCATGATTTTGCATCTATAAGAAAAAAAAAGAAACATAAGTTAGGACCCTAAGTTTTTCTTAGTAGGCTTTGTAGTCACTGAGATTTTCAAAAGGGAACAAAGGAAACCAATATTAGAGAATGAAAGCAATGAAGTTGTCCGAGATTTTTTGTCTTGTAAATTTGTTCATAAGATTTTTTCTCTGAAAATGATTTCTTGGCAGCAATGAAAATAAAATTTGGCAGCGGTTCCCTTTGTTTGGGTCCCCCCCTGTTTCAGGCATATGACAACAACAAATCAAAACCATAAATTATTGGTTCAGACACAACAAACATGGAAAATTAAAAAGGGAACTCTTTACCTGTGTTTCTTTAAGTTTGTAGTTGCTGAGTCCATCAAAGATTTCTTCTCAATTGTGATTGAATTGCAAAACTCTTATGATTCTTCTGTTGTTCTTGAATTGCAAGACAAAAAGAACAGAGTCAAGAGCCAGATTTTGCAGTTAAATTTCGCAGAATAGACAAAAAAAGAATTCCACAAAAATTTCGGCAGCATTTCCTCTTGTCTTTGGCCAACCCATTTATTTTCGACGTTCAACAATAACAATCAGTCAACAACAAAGCAATTCAATGACAACCACTACCAAAATCGTGTATTGTGACACTTTGTTGAATTCACAATCAAGGCTGAATGTATACTTCTGGCCTTAGTGTAGCAGTATCAAACATTGGAAATTGACTTAGATGAAGAAAAATTCAGAGCAAGCCGAGATACTTGCAGAGGAGGTGGTCCATTCAATGTTTTCTTGATGGAAACGTGCTTCTCCTCCAGCGAACAACATAGTACAAATGTCATAGTACACAAGGCCATGAACTTCTTCTCGGCGGCGCGACTCCTTTCTTTATTGGATGTAACGGCGTCAACTCTGAGAAACAAATATGATGTGTGGATACGCACGACATGGTTGCGCCGTATGGAGGCGAGTGCGCAATCTCTTTTGGCCTATGTAAGCAACGGCAACGGTGAGCATCTGTCCTTGGTGTGGGCACAACTGACAAAGAAGGCTAGATCTGGGCTTGATGTCGATGGCAATGAGAGGTCTGCTTTGGTTTATGTTCATTTTGAGATTGAAAGGAAGAAGGAATGAGTTGGTTTTGTTAAAGGCTAGGTTTTGTGACTAGTTAAAAGGTTTGGGTCAGCTCAAATGGTGGTTATTTTAAGTGTTCTGGTTCGTGGGGGTTCGGTTTGATTGAATGGCCTGTTGGGTTTTGATTTGGTTTGATTTGGCTTAGTCACTTGGTTTGTGGCTGGGTTTGGTTTTGGTTCAGAATGGATATAAAATTGGTGTTTTTGTGGCGGATTAGAGCACAACTTTTAAAGTGGTAGGCCTCTTTGGTTTGACTTATAATTGGCTACCATAGAATGTTCTTCTTGAATACTACAACAGTTTTACAAAAGGCAAATACTGCAACAATCAATATTTTTTAGTAGAAAATTAACTTAAAAAGTTCAGAGAATTGCAAAAAATTCCCAAGTGGTAGAGCTCTTTGGTTCAATTCATAGTGACCATCACAAAATATTTTTTCAAGCTGCAATAGTTGTATCAGGAGGAAAAAATTTTGCAAATAGATTTTTCCAGAAGAAGACTTTCAATGTCCTAGAAGGATAGTATAACATTCACTCGTGTTCATGGTTTTGCCCAAATCATAAAAATGCGGGAGACAATTGTTTACATCATAATTTGAGTAAATTATGGAGGTGATGATATCAGAATAAAAAAGGAAACAAATTATATCACATGTTGTAGCAGAGTTGGAAATATATCGCAATAAAAGGAAATGGTTCTTGAGGGATGGCAAAGCTGTAAATATTGCCCGGAGAGCAAGAGAAATTACATGAGATACAATCAACAAGGCAAGTAAGGAATGAAATCATTGCAAAGGAGGAACTTAATCTCCAAGGAAGTAAGTCACATGAAACAACCTACGGGACAGAAACGACCAAACGCTGCCACCAAGGAAATTTTTCACAAATTAAGGAACTTATTACATGACTTTGGGGACACAAAAATGGCTAATTGGCAGCAAATTCTTGGTGAGAACACTATAAAATTAGCATTTGTACAAAAAGGAACATCTCTCTCCAACACCTCTCCTTTCAACAACACTATACCCCATTTGTTAATTTATCTTTTTATTTTTTCATTCTTTAACTTTAGTTTTTTATTGTTCTCTATTCCATTTTTCCTTCAAATTCTTATACTTAATTTTTATTTTCAATAAAATCTCATTTTATCATTGCGTTTTCCTATTGTTCTTAAAGAAACAAAAGACCCAAAACAACGAGTTTGTCCCTTTACTTGTTTTTCAATTGTTTGATAAGAAGTCAAGATACTTAGAATGCAATTTCAATTATCATTTTAGTTTAAAAACACCTTAATTCTTTAACATGCTTGCACAAATCGCAAACTCACCAAAAAATAACGTTGTCTTTCCAAAATTTCTCAAAAAAAATGGGGAACACCAAATAAATGCATTCATAGCGCGGGCTTAATGTCCTGTATATCAAACCAAGTGGATTATGCTCTCCCATTATCCTTTGATGCATTTTATTCTGGTGAAGAGCATTAAACAAGTGGAATCTACTGTCTACTGAAAAGTGGATCCACATACTTAAAATATGTATTTATTTTTGTTTTTTATGGGTTATGTTTTTTTTTTCCTTTCTTTTCTTATTTTACCGTTGCCTATTCTATTTTTTTTCTTTCTTAGTTATTACACTAGCCATTGTAAAAATATATATTTTTTCTTATTTAAATATTTATTCAATCTATCATTTATTTTATTTTTTAAAAAATATTATTTTTAAAATTTAATTAAATAATTTTTATGACAAATATAGTTCAAATATTATTTTTAATTTAAATATTAACTCAAAAATTATTTATGTAAAATAAATATATTTATTATTATTTTTATATTATAATTAAATTAAATAATAATTAAAATGATTACGAATCTTATAATAAAATATAATTGTGAGGTTAATTATTAAAAAAAATAAAAATAAAAATTAATAAATTATTTATATAATAAATTCATTAACTTTTTAAAGTAGTTAAACGTAGAGATGTCCTCACTATTAGTTTAGTATTCCAAGAACTTATAGGTACTTTGTCTTTATTTATTTAATTTTAGTATGATATATAAAGGCATCTCAATTGGTAGTTCAATATAGAGTTGTAAAAATTAAACCGGAATTGGCGAACTGAATCAGAATCGGATTGGTCAAAATCGGTCAAAATCGGAACCGAACTGGAACCGGAATCTGCCGACCAAAATCGGCGGTTTTCAGTTTCGGTTCCGGTTTCTCATTTTAAAAACCGTCGAACCGCCGGTTTAACCGGCGGTTTGAACCGGCAGTTCCAACAATTATTTTCTTTTTTTTTTTTTATTTTTTTTGTTTTTATTTTTTTAACTCTATAAATACCCCATTATTACTAATTTTACACCATTTTTCTCTCGCAATCTCTTCTACACTCTCTCAAAAATTCATTTTTTATAAATTATTATTATTAATTATTTATATATTTTATTATTACAATTACGTTTTCTACATTTCTCAAAGTTATTTTTTACAATTACATTTTTCAAATTTTGGTATTGTAACCACGGTATTCTTCCGCAACAAGTGAGGGCATCTAAAAAAATTTAATGAGTTTTTTTTCTAATTTTGTTTAAAATTATGTGATGTAATTACTAATAGAATAGTTAATTTGTTTAAAAATTATTAAAAAAATCTTTGGAATAAAATTTATTATTGGTATTATAGTTATTTATTGAATATAACAAAATTTACAAACCAATTGACGGGGTAAAATAACGGATTAAAAATAAAATTTTGAAAAAAAAAAAAACAGAAAACCAAACCGAACCGGAACCGAATCGGCGATTAAACCGGTTAAAACAGGTCAAAACCGGTTGAAACCGAACCGAATCGAAACCGGACCAAACCGTAAAAACTACGGTTCGGTTCCGGTTCTTATATTTGACAAACCGTAACCGCCGGTTCCGGAACCGGCAACAACTCTATCTGTATGTATAATTGTCGATTTAATTAACATTATATTTTAACAACTTCTCAGATATTTTAGTTTACCTGTTCTTATCTACTGGTTCTGGTCATGTATTTCAGGTGTAATGTTCAAGCTTCCTGTTCAAAAGGAAATGTTGTCGTCGATCGTAGAAATTTTCTATTATTTGTGATTTCATGAAACGATGCATTTTCTTCATTTTGGCTACGTATAATACGTGAGGCCAATCAACTTCATGTACATAATACTTGATTTACCCAAAAAAACAATAAACTGATAGTCAGATAAATTCTTTTTAATTCTTATCTGAATTTTTCAAGAACGTAAGAGATCTCAAATTCTACAAAATTATAGATTTTACATTTAAAATTATTATTACCACCTATAAATTAATTAATTATTGAAATTTTTTTTTTGAAAATTAGCCCCTACTTCTTAAGAGTCCTGACACTGCATACGAGTTACTTCTTCACCCAGAAAATTTTGTTGGTGTTTTAATATTGTATCACACCGCTCGGTTGAAACAAGAGATAGCTTCAATGCATCGAATCATTGTATTATATTAGAGTTGTTAATGGCACGGATTGTTGTCTTATACAGTAGGCATATATGGACCATAACGACAGTAGTGAAATTGCAGATTCCATTGGTTATGATGAAATCCCAAAATATTAAAACGTAACTACGTAAGTGATATTGAAGCCATGCAAAGAAGGATGACGAAACTCGAAAGATCCATCTTGCGTGCATAGAATAGGCTCCTTTTGACCAACACTCTCGTGCCACGTATTACGTAATCGGATCCGCAATTTTGGCCTCCTTCCCTATTCCTAACCCTACGTGTTGGATCCATTTAATTATGCTTTACTTAATTACACTATAGTCCTTTCAAGAGTCGGCAAGTATTTTTTTCTTGCCTAATATATATGTTGTAAAAACATATATGTATCCCGGTGTCAGTTATGACTCTTAAGAATATTTCATAGCAGGAGGATATCTTCAAGTTTAAAACTTGTATGGTCACGCCCAGCAAAAGTATATCATTTACCGGTCGCCCCGCCTCCCCTATTATCGATAAAAAAAGATATATCATTATTTTTAATGTAATTTGACCAATATGTAAATTTATCACTAATAAACGTGTTGATTTAGAGCTAGATTGATTTCCAGTGAATTTTATTTGCCAAATGACAAGTTTCAAATCTAAAAACAATATTGATAAAAAAAAGTTCCATTCAATCTTAAGAAATATTTATTGATTTCCTCTTGTTGAGATAACTCCTCAAATTCCACATCAATTAAGAGAGAAATTTGTAAAGATGTGAATTTATAAATAGATTTTGAGTCTTAATTGTTTTGTATCACAAATTTTAAGTTAAGTTAATTAATGTCGATGTAACTTGATTAAGGTTTGTATGACTACAAAGATTTTTGCAATTTTATCCGTCCAAAAATCGGAATATACACCTCTCTATAATTGAAAATATCAATTCATCTCTATCTAAAAAACACAAAATAACAAGTGTACAATCCGAGCTGTTCCTTTATGTTTTGATCTTGATTGCCTCTTCTCATCGAAGTTTCTTTTTTTTTTTTCTTTATGTTGTCGTTATTTCTATTTCTTAAATCAAGGTAATTTTTCAGTTAACCCTTCGGTGGTCAATATGAAAGCAATATAAAAATTTACTTTGAATAGAGGATTTAAAAATTTTTACTTTATGAGGGAGGGTGAGGAGGTGGGTTAGACAAATTCACACTCCAGATAATTAATGGTCTCTAGGAGATATCTGTCAATTCGTTAAAGATATTGGCAGTATGTGAGTAGTCAAACAAAAAACTATGAAACATTTCATTTTTTTTACTTTTTAAATAAAATGACGAGGATTCAAAGATTGTATATATATAAATAGTAGGCTTGAGTTTTGGTGGGAAGCAAAGGAAGCAACCAAAACAAAGCAAAGCAAAACAGAACTAAAACTAGAAAAAAATGGGGAGATCTCCTTGCTGTGATGAGAATGGCCTTAAGAAAGGACATTGGACTCCTGAAGAAGATCAAAAACTTGTTGATTACATCCAAAAACATGGCCATGGAAGTTGGAGAGCTCTCCCAAAGCTTGCAGGTTCAAATATTACACTCTCTTATATTCTGATTCAGAAATGAAAATTAATGTCTGTATATACTTAACCATTTTTGTGTTTATACAGGTCTTAACAGATGTGGCAAAAGCTGCAGACTTAGATGGACTAACTATCTCAGGCCTGATATCAGGAGAGGCAAATTTTCTAATGATGAAGAGCAAACAATTCTTCATCTCCATTCCATCCTTGGAAACAAGTAAGTTCATAATATTCATTTGTTTTCCGCATACATAAAAATTTTGGCGTGTTTGTTAAAGATATGTCGAAACTGAAGCTACTTTTTCACTATGTAATTATCCCAGATCAACCAATATCTACTGTAAACAAACACCTCTGCTACTTTCTCGAAATTATCGAAGTTAACATACCATGTTTATGTTTCTTGTCAACTGTAGGTGGTCAGCTATAGCAACTCACCTGCCAGGCAGGACAGACAATGAAATCAAGAATTTCTGGAACACCCATTTGAAGAAGAAGCTGATCCAGATGGG
>CAODLS010151642.1:0-12220 GCA_948243855.1 Flueggea neowawraea | reverse complement strand
ATTCAAAATTCAGAACACCTGCTATACCATCAAATACTACTCCATCCATCCCAATCATTTGTCTCCTTTTAACTGTATTATAAGAAGTACAAGCACTCGATTAGAAAAAAATTCCTACGAGAAATTTTAGATTCAAAGTGTTACCGCTCAATTTTGGAAGTTTTCGATTCTAAAGTGTTAACACCTACAAAGTGAAAATTGTTACCTTTCCTATAAATGGTGCTATTCCGATTGAAAGTAAAGCTAAAGCTGCACGAAAACATACAGATGAATCTCTGCACAATTCCTGTAGTACATGAATTCGCCAAATAAGCTATAAGATCTCCTAACATATACGAGTAAAAAAAAGGAAAGCATTTTGGTAAGAACCTGAGAATTTCAGAACAGAATAACAAAGAAAGTAATGAAACAGTAACAATGAGGAACGGTGAGAGGAATTTCTTTTTACTTTATTGATGACGACTGATAACAAAACCAACAGTATTCCAGTGACTGCCATACTCCCTAACCCAATGGCCTCCTTCAATCCGAATATCCCCCCTCACACTCTTAGCAATCCCTATATAACCAACAAGGAAATAATAAAATGCCGAGGGCATGACAAACTCGAGAGACATAGAGAATCGTAGCAAACATGACCACGTCAGCATATTCTAAAATCTGACAAATTAACCCACCAACAGCGAAACATTCTCCTTCCTCATTACTCAAAGCCCGCAGTGAATTCTGTAGCCCAGTTCTTCAATTTGCGGTTTCCCCTGCTGCCCTCTGCTTCCTTCTGCTATAGACCCACATGATCTGGGCCTTATCATTACCCCCTCCTTGAACAACTGCCTTGTCCTCAAGGCAGAAATCTGGAATTTGTGTTGTTAGCAAAGCCTTTGGTTCCCACGTGGCCTCAAACGAGGGTAGATTCTTCCACTGAATAAAAAATTCTCGGCCAGTAGGGCTCTCCCTTGTATCTAATACTGATTCAGGCTCAATGATCCACTCCGCCTGGTCATTAATCTCAACTGGGATAGGTTGGAAGGTAGAGACATCCCCTTGAGGAAGGAGACAAATGATTTCGACCATTCCCGAGGCTGCTGGGCAGCAAAGCACCTCAAGTATGTCTCGACACACCGGTTCACTACTTCACTTTGCCCATCTGTTTGGGGGTGGTATGAGGTGCTGCGCTTCAGTAACGTTTGTTGCTGTCGAAATAGTTTTTGCCAGAAATTGCTCATGAATATCTTATCCCGGTCTGTCACAATTGACCGTGGAAAGCCGTGTAACTTGACCACATGGGTAACGAATTCATCCGCTACTTGGCGAGCTGTGAGGGGATGTTTCAACAGGATGAAATAACCATACTTACTCAGCCTATCCACCACTACGAAAAGAACATCAAATCAAAGAGACTTTGGTAACCCTTCAACAAAGTCCATGGTTAAATCCTCCCATGTGTTCTGCGGTATAGGAAGTGGTTGCAACAGACCGACAAGAGATAAAAGATAAAGTATCATACTTCTGCTGTTGGCAAACCTGACAGGATTGCACAAAACTTTTTACATCCGCTTTCATCCCCTCCCAAAAGAATTCGCCCGCCACCTTCTTACAAGTTTTCAAGAAACCTCTGTGGCCGCCGAGTGGGCTTAGGTGAAATTCCCGCAACATAATGGAAATTAAGTCCATGGAGCGTGGCAACGCGATCCTCCCTTTATACTTCAAAACCCCCTGGTCCAAGGTCCACCCTGGCTTTGCGACGTCATCTTCCTTTAATTGTGCACTTAGCTTCTCGTCATTTTGCACTGCTTCTGCTATGTCTTTCCAATCTAAAATCATGGAAACTGAAATGGCCTGAAGTTCCTCTCCCACGGGCAACCTAGATAATGCATCAACCGCTTTATTCTCTGGCCCTGGTTTGTACTGAATTTCAAAGTCAAACCCGAGTAGCTTGATCAACCATTTCTGGTATTCCGACACCACCTGTCGTTGCTCCAACAAAAACTCTAAACTCCTTTGGTCTGTCCTGACAATAAAATGCCGCCCAATGAGATAATGGCACCACTTTTGTATAGCCATCACTATTGCCATCAATTCGCGTTCATAAACCGAACGATGACATGCTTGGGGCTTAATGGCTTGACTGAAGAAGGCGACGGGTCTCCCATTTTGTGACAGAACCGCTTCCCATCTATAACCCGAGGCATCCGTTTCCAATACAAAGGGGATGGAAAAATTAGGAAATGCTAAAATAGGGACACTTCTCATAGCTGTCGTCAATTTGCTCACGGCCACCGTAGCCTCCTCATTCCACTGGAAACAATCCTTGCACAACAGCTGAGTAAGGGGTGATGCAATCTTGCCATAGTCTCGTACGAAGCGACGATAGTAACCGGTGATTCCTAAGAACTCACGCAACTCCTTTGGAGATTTTGGAATAGGCCACTCTTCCATCACCCGTAAATTATCCGGATTTGCCTCTACACCTGCAGCAGAGATCAAATGCCCAAGGTATTCTAGTTTGGGATGCCCAAAACAACATTTCTTATAGTTCACAAAAATCTGGTTCTCACGGAGAATGGATAGTACCACATGAATATGTGATCAATGTTTCGACATCGTAGCGCTATAAACGAGTATATCCTCAAAGAAAACCAGTACATACCTTCTTATGACTCCTTTAAAAATGGCATTCATCAACGCCTGGAATGTTGTCGGAGCATTCGTGAGCCCGAAAGGCATGACCACGAACTCATAATGACCTTCATGCATCCTAAATGCGGTTTTGTGGATATTAGGTGGCTGAACTCAGATTTGATGAAGCCCGATTTTAAATCGAGCTTGGAGAACACTGTAGCCCCATATAGTTCATCTAGCAGCTCATCGATGTTCGAATTGGAAACCTATTCAGGATGGTGGCCTTGTTAAGGGCCCGATAATCTACACAGAATCTCCAACTTCCGCCTTTCTTCTTTACGAGAAGGACTAGACTGGAGAAAGAACTGTTGCTGGGCCGAATTATCCCCGCTATACGGCTATGACATCTTTGTCATGACCTATTTTCGGACCACGATCGACGTATAAGATGACC
This sequence comes from Flueggea neowawraea, assembly GCA_948243855.1. Lineage (NCBI taxonomy): Eukaryota > Viridiplantae > Streptophyta > Magnoliopsida > Malpighiales > Phyllanthaceae > Flueggea > Flueggea neowawraea. The sequence continues at coordinate 9,144 of CAODLS010151642.1, read as the reverse complement.
TGAACTTTAGGCCCGGCCCATCTTGCACAAGCCTTGAATAACTAGATATGCTACCCCAAAAATCATTTATAAAACAAACGAATATAATATGAATACAGAGGTATATATAAATGACCAAAAAGCTATATAATCATAAATATCAAATCCAAAACACATATACATACACAAATCATATACGAGTAAAGTCAATGTCCAAAAATCAAAATACAACCCAATAACCCATTAGCATTCAGTGAGACATCTATCTCCGAAACAAGCTTCTCAATTTCTTCTTTTTGGACGTGAGGATACCTGTAAGGCCTAACTCGGATTGGTTCAGTACCCTTCTTCAAAGGAATTGATTGATCAAAGGATCTCTCTAGAGGTAGGCCGGTGGGTGAGAGAAAAAGATATTGGAACTCATCTAAAACCCCCTGGATAGCAATACTCCCAATGTTCGGTTCATTGTCCTCACTTATGGCTAAATGATGAAGTTCCACTAGCACTCCCCATCTTCAGGTTGCATTGTCTTGACTAAAGTCTTGAAAGAAACTAACGCATGGTTCAGACTTGGGTCCTCTCTCAACTCAATTCGCTGCCCATTCATAGTCAAAGTCATTGAAGGCTTCCTCCAGTCTGCTTTCGTAACCCCTAACGTGGCTAAACACTTCAACCTCAGTATCAAATCGGTACTACTCATCGAAAAAGGAAGATAATCTTCTACTATTGTCAGGGTCCCCAGTTGTAGAACAACCCTCTTACAAATCCCTCCCTTTTTAATCGGCTTCCATTCCCAACTACCACCCTATAATTAGGGGTTGTCGAGATTGGTAGCCCCAACTTCTCCACCAACACCTGCGAAATAAAATTGTGAGTAGCCCTGGGGTCAATCAGCACCACCACCTCTGTTCCTTCCACAACCACCTTCATCTTCAAGGTCCGCAGAGATGTCAATCCAACCACAGAATTAAGAGACAACTCAATCCCTTCTAATACCAACACCTCATCTTCCCTTACTTCAGTAATCAATCCTTCTTCATCAATCTTATCACCCATAAGTATAACGTGTAGCTCCTGGTTCTTACAAAGATGGCCAACATACCACTTTTCATCACAGCAGTAGCATAACCCTTTATCCCTCCTAGCCTGCGCCTCAGCATCTAAGATCCTCCTATAGCGTGAGTTTGTGGAAAAGGTTGAGAGTGAGGTGTTTGTTTTGGGGTCGCTTTTGGTGTTTGACCCCGCAGAAGATTGAGTGGGTTGTATCTTCTGGATTGAGTAGGTTTGGGTTGAATTTTGAGTGTAAGGTTTTGAGGTTGTTGGGTTGTAAGAACGGGTTGAGGTTGAGTGTGAGTGGGTCTGTTTGGGTCGGGTTCTGTTTGGGCCTTTTTAGGACTGGTTTGTAGGTATAGGACTAGGTTCTTCTTCTCAATCCTCGCTGTTGCTCTGCCTTAATCTTCTCCTCCAGGCCATTAACGAATACCAATATCATTGTGGCTTCCTCTATCTTCCCTGCCGTTGCGGCCAACATCTCAAAATGAGCTCGATATTCTGCCGCTGTTCCCGTCTGTCTCACAGTAAAGAAACGGTGTACCACCGACCCTCCTTCAGGGCCAACGAACCTTACCAGCATTTGGGTTTTCAGTTCTTCCCAAGAAGCAAAAGGCTTCTCTCTTTCCTCGATCCGTAACCAACCCTGAGCTTTCCCCTCGAAGCACACCCCTACTGCTTCCAGCTTCTCGGCCTCGCTCAACTTGTTCACAGAGAAGTAATGTTCCGCTCTAAAGATCCATGAGTCTGGATCATCCCCACCAAAAGTAGGCAAATCCAGTTTTCGTGGTTGTCGCTCTCTCTTTACCATCTTCTCCAATATGACTTCTGCTCCGGATTTTATTCAATCCGGTGCCTCAGCTATAGATTTGGCAGAGCTTGATTCTCCCGGTGTGCTTCCTTCAGCACTGACCTCCTTCCCTCTAAACCTCATGGAATCATCCAACTTCTGGAATAAGGCAGCGATTGATCCATTCAGCTCCGCCCTTATGTCAGCAATTTGTTTCTCCAGGATCGGTAGCTTATAGATTTTTGTTTCGACTTGTTCCATTCGTTGTTCCATTCTCGTTTTAGTCATAACCAATCCCGAGGATCAGGACTGCTCTGATACCAAAATGATAAGAACCTGAAAATTTTCAAATTGAATGACAAAGAAGAATGAAGGGATTCGTACAAGAGGAATGACAATAGGAATTTTCTTGATGTTGTCTGATAACAAAACCGACAGTATTCGAGTGACTGCCACACTTCCCAACCCAATAGCCTTTCACAAAACAGAATATGCCCCCCTGCACCCTGTCACCAATCCCTAAATAACCAACCACAAAATCAGAAAATGCTCCCGGTCATGACAAACACATGACAAACTCGAAAAACAGAATCGTAACAAACATGACCACGTCAGCATATTCTAGAACTGACAAATTAGCCAACTGGCAGCAAAACATTTTCCTTACTCCTTGCTCTGAGCCCGTGGTGAACCCTGTAGCCCAGTACTTCAATTTGTGGCTTCCCCTGCTGCCCTCTTCTTCCTCCTGTTATAGACCCACCTGATCTAGGTTGTATCAACAGCATTCACCAAAAACATCACTTCAAAAGATATCCCTTCTTTATGATGAATGCAGAAGAAATGATCAGAGCTGGGTATGCCAAATTCAGGCTCATCCAGGATCTTAACAGGTCGTCTAATGGAGTCCACCAGTACCCATCTTTCTCTAAGATAACTCAAGGCTTTGTTCAATTTTAAACCATAACGAGGCAGGATTGAAACCCTGTAGTAGTTACACCTACCAATGGCCCTACTTGGAGTGCATTCTGTAGTTCGGATCCAAGGATCATCATCATCCAAAACATCAAATGGAACAAATACTTCAATATCATCATCTGCTGTACGATATGATACCCTCGGAGTGAAGCCAAGTGCAAAAGAATGACATAACCTGACCTTTCAGTGTACTATTTAACCTCATTTATGTCCCTTATCATGAACTCCACCTTTAAGTCACATTTTATCACTACACGCTCTGCAGTGCTTTTAATGGAGAATGCAGTGTCTCTTGTGAAACAAAATTTGCAAGTGTCATCAAATGGATCCACCAGAAACTCAACCCCAGAAGGTGGGCATCTCCAGCCAACAAAAAACTCTCCTGGACTAACCCAGGTTCCAATCTTAACAAGCACATCAAACAACTTAAAAGGAATTTCTTTCCTCTGCCTTTGGTTAAAACGAAATGGATTTTCAAGCCCCAGACTAACCTTCAATAGTTTTCCATTCAAAGAAGTTCACCACACCCATCGGCATCCATGGCCGCATTTGCTGATGCAGGGGAAGCAAAGTGGACAAATGCATGGGCCACCAACCTTCTGTAATCATCTGTTCTTCGTATGTCTGCAGTGTTAGTGATCTCAAAGTCAGGATAGGACTCTGGAGGGGTCCAAGAAGTCTTGAGTCTACAACGCCAAATCATTCCAATCTCGCTTTCCAAATACTCCGTAAGATCTTTTGCCTTCACATGATTGTCAAATCCACCAATACTAATTTGAGTGACCATCACGTCCTTTGCATTTCATTATTCCTCCATTATTTGCAGAGAGTATCAATCAGAAAAATCTTCTGATAAAAGCCTGAAAAGAATTCACACAAAACCATATTTTAAAATGGGTAATGATACCATAAAGCACTAATTCTGACGCTATTCTTATGAATAAAATCAATGGGCTAGATTGCGGACTGCTAATTCTATGTTATTCAAGCCCCTAAATTATTTTATCATTCAAAAAGAAGAATTGAACTCTACAAAACTGTGATAAAGAATTAGTCAATTAGTAATAAAGAATTAGTCAATTAGTAGTCTTACTCCTTTTAGACAGGATAACCTCGGAATTGTAACAGAAAAAACGAACAAGAAAATGAAAACAAACTTGATCAATCTTAAACAAGTTATAAAGTAAAATCATTCGTACAGAGAATTCTAAATTATCATTTGTAATTATGGGTTTCATACAAATGAAGCCTGCATCAACCCCATCTAAATAAACAGAAAACGAACCTGTCCAAATTCAAAATAAGATATCAAATTGAGCAAAGAACATCCAATTCATTATATTCAGCAAATAAATTCTATTCATTGATTGTTGATGCAAGCCCAATTATTGAGAACAAGAAACAAAACTAATCAACACATAGAAAATTAGAACAGCAGCATCCCATGATGGAGTAAAGTATTTAGTAAAGTTAAATATGCACGGCAAACTCTTCAAAGATTATTGGAAATATGACTTGAATACTGCAAAAGTATTGCAAGTTAATGTGGCCTTCTGTGAAGAAATTACCCATGTTGTCAAGACTTTGCCTAGGATAAAAAACCTAGTCTTTTGTTTAGTGGATTAGTTGTTGCTATTTTTCAGTTGTGGTTCATATTTTATAGCTTAGTGGCTGCAGTGTTTTCTATTGTTTCAGTTGCAAACTTTCTGTATTTAAACCCAACAGTGGAATGAAAATAGTAGACCATTGTTTGTTTCTCGTGTTCTTCCATTCTTTTTTATCTCTTCTCTATAAAATTACCGACAAAGATTCAAATGTTTACACCAAAAATTCAGATTAGTCAAGAGCAATCAGAACCCACACCATGAAAAAGATGATCAAGATCAATAACGATTAACAAAAGAAACAGACCTTGAAACCAAGTGGATATCTTCCTTCACACTTCACAATTCACCACGAACAAACCCACCCCCAGCCGAAACACTCCACAAAACACCAATCAGAAGCGTCACAGCACAGTAAGCAGCCTCAGAAGCAAATGCGACACTGGCATGATGTGATCAAGGCCATCACTGGTGCCCACAATGAGCTGCAAAGAAGGGAAGAAAGTGAGAGTTTGGGACTTGATTGGAGTGTAGCCAACACAGAGTAATACTCGTACTGAATGTAGGAGCTGTGGTGATTAAAGTTTAATTCATACACATTTCTTTTATATGATCCAATCCCAATTAAAACTCAACCCCAACCCATTTGAAAGTAGTGAACTTTCAACAAACCCATCAAGTAAAAAGATGAATAAAACACGTCTCGCACATTCTCAGTCACGCCATTTAACAAATCTATGTCACGCAACAAATGATCGATTTTATATACCTGTTTTCACCCGCTTTTCTTGTTTTTTTATTCACATAGGTTAATGAGGAGAGAATGAGAGCGGCGTCTCCGTCAGTGTGTGTGCGTGGGTTTGGAAGTTGGAGGAGTGAACAAGCTGTGGCATACAGAGTGAGAGAGTGTGTATGTGTTATACTGTTATTTCGCTTACTGGAGAAGTTTTGATTGCTTTGGACCCACCAACTTCATAGAGAAGTAGTTGACGCGTACAAAGGAAGGAAACAATTATTATATATAGTTTTGCTATTGGAGGTACAGAAACAGAAAGCCAAGGAAAAAGCAATGATGGGAATCTTTTGAATATAAGAACCAAAATTTGCAAAAACAAAATTGTGTAAATTACCCATCGGTTCCCAATATTTGATATATTTTTCAGTTGGATCCTTTTATAATTTCTTTTTATTTCATTAATAATAAACAATTTGCAAATATTTGAGAAGTGAGAAGTTAGAAGTTACTTTTTAGCGTAAGAACACAATTTGCAAGGCTTTAGAGGCTGTTAGGCTTTAAAGGTTTAAGTCAAGAATTAATTTTGGATAGGTTTTAGGCCGTGGTGAAGTCGTAATATGTGCTAAATTGGTGCTGACTATAGATGTATAACAAAAATTTGGTTCCAATGCTAGAACTAATGGATTTTTTTATAAACATAAATTAATTTAAAATTGATTAGAGTTAACATAAAGTGATTGAATTTCATTAAATTTGGTGTTTATAATTGTGTTTTAAATTGAATCTATAATATAATATAACATAATATAAAAGTTGGGAAGATTTTCCGAGCATTTGTCAAGTGGCTTGCTATTCTATAGACACATAGTTTCTTGTAATAAATTCTTCATTTGTTGTCAAAAAAATGAAAAATATATATGTAGTGTAAATCCATATAACTTTGTAACATTTATTATTGATTATTAGTACAAAATTGTTCTATGTTTTACAACAAAAATGGCTTTTCATATATCAAAATTAGAGTTATTAGTTCATAGTTAGAAAATTGACAAAAAAAAATCTAAAGATAAATCGCACCATCTACTCTTTATTATTGGTAGAAATTTATTCTATTTTTATATTGAGTATAACATTGTATAAATTACTTTAAAAAATTAATTTTGCAAGGAATCGACGTTGATTTTGGAAAAAGGATTTATAAAAAAATTAAGTTATTTTGGTTAATGCAAAGATTTTTTGAAATAATTTTCATTAATATTAAATTATTGACTTTGATTTTAGCCAAAAGTGGCGAGAAAAGTATAACTATATAATATTTGTGACTAAAGATATCAAATACTGAATAAACAAATACAATTAATGAATAATTAAGCGAGTGATCAAGAGCATACATCCATATGTGCATCGGAATAGAATCGGGTGGGTGCTCTAGGAAACGAGTTGTTACTAGTCACCACAAAGCACAATCACAAAAGTAACAAGAATATAGAATATACCAGCAACCAAAGAACCACCAGAAAGATCTCTAGCAGGATAATTTAACGTGCAAAGAAGAAAAATCTCTCTTTTTTCTTCTTGGAGGCCGACGACAAAACTAGAGCGAGAGAGAGTTGTTATACGTATTTTTCCTGTAAAACACTATTTTATTCATTATGGATTAGGGTTTTTGTCAATCTTTTATAGTGACATGAATTTGTACTCTTCTAAACTAATTAAGAGCTCATCTTCAGACTCATGTAGTAATAAGTTGAGTAAAACTCATTTAGTACTAACCTAAGGGCATCAATAACAGGGGTTAGTATCCCCGTGTTGACAAACAATTCCAACCTTCCCCTGAGTTTCCCGAAGGTTGGAGTTTCCCAAACAGTTGGTGGGGTCACTGACAAAGTGGACCCCATCACTTGATATTTATATTTTTTTTGTTTTTTTTTCTATTTTTTTTATTTTTTGTTTCTTTCTTCTTTTCTTTTATTTATTTTTTTGATTTTTATGTTAATTAAATTATATTTATTTTTAATTAATTTTTAAAACAATATAAATAAGAATTTTTTAAATTTTTAATAATTTAATTTTTTATATTTCTTATTAATGAAATTATATTTTTAAGTTAAATTATAATTTAAATATTTATTCAATGAATCATTACATTTTATTTTACTAAAATTATTTTTTTTAAATATTTAATTAAATAATTATTAAAATAAATATTATATACTTTAAAATAATATTATTAACTCACAAAATATTTTTTTCAAATAAATATTTTTATTATTATTTAAATGTCATAAATAAATGAAATAATGAGTGAAATGATTGTGAGTCTTATATTAGAGTATAGTGGGAGGTTAACCATTAGGGATAGATGGTTTGTTGAGTGAGGAGTTAGTAAATTGCTGATGTGGCAGAGTGGATTGCTGATGTGGCAGATTCATCAACTCCCAAATGGGGTTAAGCATTAGAGATGCCCTAATTGGATACCTAAACCAATTTAGGTTTGGGTTTCACCCATGAGTGGACCCATTTTTTAACAGAGATATTGTTTTGGTACCGAGAATTACATTGTTAAGTACAATTTGCTTGTAGTTGTGACAATAAATTATATAACACATTATTTATTTTTGAAGTATTATTTATTAATTCTGAGTTTAAAAAATCATTTTAGCTAAATGTGGCCACGGTTCGGAATCGGTGGTTCCGGTTCATTGAGGGCATTGAACCTAAACCAAACCGCCCAGGGGTGATTCTGGATGGTTTGGTTTTGGTTTCGATCCGGCGGTTCGGCCCGATTCTAATCTGATTTTTTTATTATTTTTTTCTAAATGTTGATGTTCTCAATTTTAGTTCTGGTTCGGTTCAATTTGATTTCGGTTGGCAATTGTTAAGTGTAATTGTGAATATATATATTCTCTACCATATTTTACATAAAAAAAAACCCTAATAAAAATTGAAGGAATTTAAGTAATAATTTCATTAAAAATAATTAAAACAAATATATAATACAATTACAAGTCATTAATTTGTACAAATGTGAAAAATAAAAAATAAAAATGGGCTTGAACTTAATTTCACCAACAACTAATTAAAACAAATATGGAATATCAATACATTATACAAGTAATTAATTTTTACAAATGTGAAAAATAAAAAAAATAGGCTTGGACTTAATTTCATCAACAAATAATTAAAAAAATATGGAATACAAGTAATTAATTTTTACAAATGTGAAAAATAAAAATAAAAAATGGGCTTGGACTTAATTATATTAAGTTGTCTACGTATCATCTCTGAATTTAAAGAAATCAAAGCTCACGTAGTTCCCTTACCTTACTTACCTTGAGTACAACCCACTTACCTAATTATATTAACTGGAGTCGGGAGTCGCTGTTGTTGAACCGTCATTAACACATTCATCGATGATGATGAATGTAAAAGTTCTTCTTGACTTTGCATATTGGCTCTTTCCCAATTATCGAGACAAATTTGAGCTTCCAATGATTTGGGAGTCAATCTTGATCTTCTTTCATCCAAAATATTGTCTCCACTACTAGATGTTTGTTCAACTGCAACAATTGAGGTTGAAACTGCAAGAAGCTGTTTTGCTACATGTCTTTTTCACTACTCCAAAATTTGAAAATCTGCATCATCATCAAATTCAAAAACTGTGGTTAGATAAGTATCAAGCTCTGAATGTGAGCTCGATCTTGGTTTCTTCCTCCTTTCATGTAAAAATTGGTGACCATATTTGAAAAATTGTTGAGAAGAAGAGGGAGACAGATCGGAATTGTAATATATCGTATTTTTCCCCGATTAAATTTTTAGGTAAAAATATTTTTCCTCTTTGTTAAATGAATTTTTGTTAATTTTGTAATTAATGATAATTATTTTATTGGTGTTATAAAAATTTGGTATGGTAAAAATTTTGTTGAAATTATTGATTAGAATTAGTATTTTCAATTTCCTTTAATAAGGGAATATTTTGTTAATTTTTATTAATTATTCCGAAAATTTTT
>CAODLS010151519.1:0-10758 GCA_948243855.1 Flueggea neowawraea | reverse complement strand
TAGCTAGTGGAGGCAAGTCCAGGTTGGACTTGGTTCGTTGTTGCAGAACTTGAGGCCCTTCGGAGATGTGGTAGATAAGTAATTAGGATTCAGAGTTGAACGGGGAAAAAAACTCACTTCAAAGTGGAGAATTATTAATGTTGAAGTGATTTTCTTGATCAAGATTGAAGTCAAATCTTGAAGTAAGCGATACAAGCCAAAGAGGGTCGGATTTGTGAAGGAAAATGAGCTACTGGATGGACACGGGGAGTTACACGGGCATGTAAAAGACCGTGGGATGTGCTGGAAGCCGAAAGGAGTACGAACTGGAAGACACGGCCTTGGCCATGGTCGTGTCCCAGCCCGTGTAGTTTCAGGGTTCGTTTTGCGTCATTACACGGTCGCAAGTAGGGATGGCAATGGGTAGGGTATGGGTAGGGTATATCAATACTCTTACCCATACCCGTAGTTTATATTATGTATTCATACCCTACCCATACCCGTGCGGATGACAAAAATTATTATTCGTATCCTACCCACAGGGTATCTGTTTACCCGTAGGGTACCTATTTACCTGTGGTTTAAATTTAATTAATTAATTTAACAAATAATATACCATCAATTTAGAACAATAGATTAGAAAAATACCCAAGATAAGACGAAATATTATATTCACACAACATAATATAAAAATTATAATTTATAACTAAATATAGTTAATGAAATAGTAATGTAATAAGTTATCACTTGAAATTTCTAAATTGCATTTTCACGGACTTATCTGAAACTTATTTAGATTTTGTCTAAACTCTGTTTATATTTCAGACTTTTTTAAAACTTCTTTATAACTTGTTTATACATTATTTATATGATGTTTATAAGTTATTTATATGTTATCTATATATTATATATATGTTATTTATATGTTGTATATATGTTCTTTATATGTATTATATATATTTATATGTTGTATATATGGTATGTACAAGTTACAAACATAATATAAACAAGTTATAGAATTAATACTTGTATGTTTTGCATCTCTATAAAAGATATAAAAGTTAAAATATAGAATAAATAAGTCATAAACATAATATATACAGGTTACAAACATAATATAAACAAGTTGTAACATTAATACTTTTATGTTCTGCATCTTTGTAAAATATATACAAGTTAAAAACATAAAATAAACAAATCATAAATATAACATAAACATAGTATATACAAGTGACAAACATAGTATAAATAAGTTATAAAACTATATTTGTATGTTCTGTATCTCTATAAAAGATATACAAGTTATAAACATAGTATAAACAACACCTTAATTTTTAAAAAATAGAACAATACCAATAGAATATCAACAATATTCCAACAACATATAAGTAAGAGTTGATAAATTTGAAAATATGCATTTGTGAATTTTAAAAAAATGAAAAGTGAATATGTAATATGCAAAAGTGGGTAGTAAAATATAAATATTGTAAAGTATCGTAGGTGTATTTTGTAAAAACCACTATATATAATACATATGTGTGTGTATGTGTGTATACATATATATAACATGTATATATAATACATAATATATATATATATATATATACATATATATATATATATTATGTATATATGTGTGTGTGTGTGTGTGAGTGTGATACATATATATATATAAATACATTATGTATTATATATGTGTGTTTGTGTGTGTACATATATATAATACATATATATAACATGTATTATATGTATTACATATATGTACAAACATGAACACACGCGCGCACACACACACACACATATATATAGTATGTATTATATATATGAATATATGTACTGATACGAATATTACTTAACGGGTAAGGGTACGGATAGACTTGTTGTCGTTCCAGAATCGGCGATTTCGGTTTTTAGAATGGAGGAACCGAAACCAAACCGTGGTTCCTATGGTTTGGTCTGGTTTCGATTCGTTTTGATTATGGTTTTGACCGATTTTGATCAGTTTTAACCGGTTCAACCGTCGGTTTCGGTTCGGTTCGATTTCCTCTTTTTTTTTGAAAATTTTGTTTTTAACCCTCTATTTTATCCCGTCAATTATTTTTTCAATTTGTAAATTTTTTTATATTGAATAATTAACTATAGTACTAATAATACATTGTATTCTATTTTTTAATAATTTCTAAATAAATTAATTATTCTACTAGTAATTACATCACATAATTTTAAACAAAATAAAAAAACACTAGGAATTTTTTTAAAATGATTTTTGAAAATATTAAAAATAGAAACTCTTTCTTTCGCTCCTCCCTCTTCTCTTTGGGTGGGAATTGGTTGAATTTGACTCCCTTGAGTTCCAATATTTTTAATTTCAAAACTTTTAAAATTTATATTTCCACTAAAATTTTTCATTGATGCAAATATTAATTAAATGTAATAAAATATCTAAATAAATAAATTAAACTATAGTAAAAAATTAGAAGAAATTTTTAAAAATGTAATTGCAAAAAATAACTTTAAAATATAGAAAACGTAATTGTAATAATAAAATATATAAATAATTAATAAAAATAATTTAGAGCAAAATGAATTTTGAAAGAGTGAGAATATAGAAGAGATTGAGAGAGAATGAATGGTGTAAAATTGGTAGGATAGGGGTATTTATAGAGTTAAAAAAAAAAGAAAATGGTGGTTTTAACCTGCGGTTGAACCGTCGGTTCCGCAGTTTTTGGAGAGGTCGAACCGGAACTTGAACGCAACCCTCCGATTTTGGTCAATCGATTCCGGTTAGGTTTCAATTTTGGCCGATTTTTACCGGTCTGATTTTGGTTCTATTCGCCGGTTCTGGTTTGAAAATAACATGTCTAGGTATGGGTAGGATATTTCTATATTCATATCCTACCCATACCCGCACAGTAAAATATGGGTATTACCTGTATCCATACCCAATCAAAACGGGTAATATCCACGTTGACTGGGTACAAGTAAGACTGGTACCCTTCAGGTAGGGTATAAGTTGTCATCTCTAGTTATAGGTTTTGCCCGTGTCTTGAAGGTTCTGTCTGTGTCTTAAACTTTTTGCCTGTGTCTTGGTTTTGACGGGTTTTAGGGTTTTTCTTGTCTATTTTGGCTTGTATTCCTTGTAAACTATATAAGGGGACTTAGGAACATCTTGGGTGCCCTTTGGTCATGCTTTTGAACGTTGTTGTAGCAATTGTGCTTGTTTTTTACTCTGAATAGTAGAATTACTTGTGCTCTGCCTATGAACGTAGATCGGATTGATCGAACCACGTAAATCTTATGTTCTTGTGTGATTACTCTTTATTATTCTGCATTCTTCTATCGTCGATTTTTCCTGACAAGTGGTATCAGAGTCACACAAGTTTGTTTAGAAACCCTAAGGTTCGTTCTGCAGAAAGAAGATATCTTCGTATAAATTCGATATTGAGAAATTCAATGGGTCGAATGATTTCACGCTGTGGAAGTTGAAGATGAATGCAATTCTAGTTTATCAGAAGTGTGATGAGGTGATTGAAGGTGAAGAGAAATTACCGGTAGAACTGACAACGACGCAAAAGGCAGAGGCTGTGAAGAGAGCGCATAGTGCAATTCTATTGAGTTTGACGAATGAAGTCTTGAGGGAGGTGACTGATGAAACTACTACAGGAAGCTTGTGGAAAAAGCTAGAGAGTAGGTATCAGAAGATATCCCTATCGAACAAGCTTTATCAAAAAAAGAGGTTGCATACCTTGAAGATGTCAGAAGGCATACAGGTAAAGGAACATCTTAATAAATTTAATAGGATTGTATTAGATTTGAAAGGTGTTGGTGTTGACATTGATGATGAGGATTAAGCTATGTTTTTGTTGCACTCTTTACCTAATTTGTATGAGAATTTTGTTGATACTATAATGTATAATACATATGGAATCTTGGTGAATGTTGTTAAGGATGCTCTATTGTCTAAAGAACTAAAGAGGCTAACTTCTAGTTCCAGTGGAGACAGTGTGGAGTTCGGGTTAACCGTGAGTAGAGGCAAGAGAATGGGTAAGAATCATGGTTTGAGGTGTTATCACTGTAAGGAGATTGGACACGTGAAAAAGAATTGTCCTCATAGGGGAAAAGGTAAGAAATCAAGGGCAACTGTAGTCAAAATAATTATGAGGTGTTTCAGAATAATTCTGATGAGGGAGAAAACAGTAAAGTATCGACAGTTACTGCATGTAAATCTAAAGATAGCTGGGTTATTGGTATTGGTGCAGCTTATCACATGACTTTTTCCAAAAAACTATTAGATTCTTTTAAAGAATGGAAAGACAGTGTTAAATTAGGAGATGGTAAAAAACTGAGTGTTGAGGATAGTGGATCTTTGAAGATCAGGATGCATGATGAGATGGTCAGGAAACTTGATGCTTGGTATGTCATTGGGTTGCGAAGGAACTTGATCTCTGTTGGTGCTTTATCGAAGCATGGTTATACTTTCTCTGAAAGAGGTGGAGGAATTCGGGTGTGCAAGGGATCTTCAGTTGTGATGAAGGGTAGATTGTGGAATTGCATTTATACTTTGATTGTGAGCTCGGTAATTGCTAATAGATTAAGAACTGTTGTGAGTTCTGCAGGAAAACGGGTGGAGTTTGTGATTAAGACTCCATAATAGGAAAAGATCAATCAGGTTTATTCACAAGGGCTAACAACATATGAACCAGGGCCTTGTGTTGGTGATTTTCAAAAGCAGTCACTGGATGACACAAGGAATATGCGGAGTGTTGGGTTGTTAAGAGTGAATGAAAAACTAGCAGGTGGAGGCAAGTCCAGGTTGGACTTGGTTCGTTGTTGCAGGACTTGAGACCCTTCGGAGATTTGGCAGATAAGTAATTGGGATTCAGAGTTGAACGGGGAAGAAAACTCACTTTAAGGTAGAGAATTGTTAATATTGAAGTGATTTTCTTGAATAAGAATTGAAGCCATTGATAATGTTATATGATTGGTAAGTAATAAAATTAATCAAATCGTGCATGATTATGTTGCATGTGATTGGTTGATTTGAAATAAGAAAAGCATTTGATTGGAGGAAGAAGCAATGATGGCTTTAAGAAAAAAGGAAGCAGCAGTGGACACGGTTGAATAGTGCAGGCCCATGTCGGATTTATTTTGTTCGTGTAAGTTGTAATTTGGGTCCAACAGTATTTTCTAGGGTTTTCCTTGACCTAGTTTAATTTGGTGATCATTGTAAATCATATATATATGTGGCTTAGAACAATTCTTAGGAAGCCTTTTGCCAGTTTTGACTCTGAATAATAGAATTACTAGCTCTCTATCCGTGGACGTAGGTTGATTGACCGAACTACGTAAATATTGTATTTTTGTGTGATTGATTTTTGTTTATTCCTCGTGCTTCTATCGCTGATTTTCCCTAACAAGTGGCATCAAATCCAAAGAAGTTTGTTCATAAACTTTGGGTTCGTTCTGCAGAAAGAAAATGTCTTCGTATAAATTGGATATTGAGAAATTTAATGGGTCGAATGATTTCACACTATGGAAGCTGAAGATGAAGGCGATTCTGGTTCAACAGAAGTGTGAGGAGGTGATTGAATGTGAAGAGAGATTATAGGTAGAACTGACAGCGACGCAGAAAACGGAGGCTGTGAAGAGAGCACATAGTGCAATTTTATTGAGTCTGACGTATAAAGTCTTGAGGGAGGTGGCTGATGAAACTACTGCAACAGGCTTGTGGAAGAAGCTGGAGAGTAGGTATCAGAAGAGATCCTTGTCGAACAAGCTTTATAAAAAAATACGGCTGCATACCTTGCGGATGTCAGAAAGCATGTAGGTAAAGGAACATCTTGATAAATTTAATAGGATTAGATTAGATTTGAAAGGTGTTGGTGTTAACATTGATGATGAGGATCAAGCTATATTTTTGTTGCATTCATTGCCTGAATCATATGAGAGTTTTGTTGATACTATCATGTATGGTATAAATGGAATTTTTGTTAATGATGTGAATGATGCTCTATTGTCTAAAGAACTAAAGAGGTTAACTTCTAGTTCGGGTGAAGACAGAGTAGAGTCCGGATTAACCGTTAGTAGGGGCAATGGAATGGGTAAGAATAATGGTTTGAGGTGTTATCACTGTAAAGAGATTGAGCATGTGAAAAAGAATTGTCCACATAGGGGAAACGGTGGAAAATCAAGTGCAACAGTCATTCAGAATAATTTTGTGGAGTTTCAGGATAATTCTGATGATGGGAGAGCAATGAAGTGTTGACTATTTCTGCATATAGATCTGAAGATAACTGGATTATGAAAACTGGTGCAGCTTATCACATGATTTTTTCCAGGAAATTATTTGATTCTTTTAGAGAATAGAAAGACAGTGTTAAATTGGGAGATGGTGAGAAGCTGAGTGTTGAGGGTAGTGGATCTTTGAAGATCAGGATGCATGACGGGATGATCAAGAAACTTGATGCTTGGTATGTCCCTGGGTTGCGGAGAAATTTGATTTCTGTTGGTGCTTTGTCGAAAAATGGTTATAGTTTCTCGGGAAGAGGTGGAGGAATTCAGGTCTGCAAGGGATCTTCGGTTGTGATGAACGATAGATTGTGGAATTTCATTTACACATTGATTGGCAATTCAGTAATTGCTAATAATTTAAAGACTGTTGTGAGTTCTGCAAAAAAACGGATGGAGTTTGTGATTGAGACTCCGGAACAGGAAAAGATCAATCAGGTTGATTCACAAGGGCTAACAACATGTGAACCAGGGCACGATAATTGTGTTGGTAATTTTTAAAAGCAATCATTAGAAGACACAAGGAATATACGGAGTGTTGGGTTGTTAGAAGTGAATGGAAAGCTAGCTAGTGGAGGCAAGTCCGGGTTAGACTTGGTTCGTTGTTGCAGGACTTGAGGCCTTTAGGGGATGTGACAGATAAGTAATTGGGATTCAGAGTTGAAAGGGGAAGAAAACTCACTTTAAGGTGGAGAATTGTTAATGTTGAAGTGATTTTCTTGATCAAGATTGATGTCAAACCTTGAAGGAAGTGATACAAGCCAAAGAGGGTCGGATTTGTGAAGGAAAATGAGCTACTGGACAGACACAGAGAGTTACACGGGCGTGTAAGAGACCGTGGCATGCACTGGAAGTCGAAAGGAGCAAGAATTGGAAGACACGGCCTTGGCTACGGCCGTGTCCTAGTCCGTGTAGTTTTATGGTTCGTTTTGTGTCATTACACGGTCACGGGTTTTGCCCGTGTCTTAAACCTTTTGCCCGTGTCTTGGTTCTGACGAGTTTTAGGGTTTTCTTTGTCTATTTTGGCTTGTATTCCTTGTAAACTATATAAAGGGGCTTGAGAATATCTTGGGTGTCTTTGGTCATGCTTTTGAACATCGTTGTAAGTTTGTATATTTTTTTGACTCTAAATAGTATAATTACTTATGTTCTGTCTATGGATATAGATCGATTGACCGAACCACATAAATTTTATGTTTTTATTTAATTACTTTTTATTATTTTACATTCTTTTATCGTTAATTTTTTCTGACAAAAAAAGAGGGCATTCATCTAGTTTTAGGACTTAAAGAAGCGAGACGACTTTACATTGAAGTAAATCAATATGAAGATTCTTGACAACAACAGAATTTGCAGAAAGTAATTTAAGTTAAGGCTTTGGATATATGTTCCGATTGCATGTACATATACATACTGAGCTTAAATGAATTAGGTGATGCCACATACCATTCCATGAAAATGTTAACTAATTCAAGATATGGACAAACTAAATCCAGATCAAGAAAAGGAAATTGTTAACTAATTAACTATGAGAACGTGGCCTAGCAATACGTAGTTAATTATTACTTCATGTCATGATATGGACAAACTATAAAGTAATAACTAATCAGTCACTTTCGCCAAATAATCACAGTTAACAAAATTTTACAAACTCTTTGAATAAAAAAAATACAAAATTTTTGAAGTCTTCCAAATTGATTTTTCTTACCATATATATTAAAAACAAAAAAACAATTGTCTTTTACCAATGATTTTACAATTCATTAATATTAAAATTAATATCAAAATTAAGAGGTCAAAGATTCAAATTTTGATGAGAGCAATTGACTTAAAAAAATGCGTTAGTGCATTAGAAGTAACTTCAAAAAAAATTACAATTTTGACACATATATTAAAAATGATTAAATTACATTAATTATGATAATAATTTATTTAAATTAATCTTATTTATTTTAATAGAATAACTTGAATGTGATTATTTAAATGCTATAAAAATTATAAATCTCATTTAACAGAAGGATAAATATAAAATAAAATAATAAAAAAATAATGGTAGAAAATATTATTTATTTTAATAAAACATAATTTTAAAAAAACATTCTTTTTGAAATTTTTGAAAAGAAAGAGAAGTATGCTTGACCTTCCGACGTATATCCTAACATGCGCCTTTATCCATCTGTAAACCAAAATTCAACAGTATTTATTTATTTTGACGGTGTTTATTTGAGACAAATGCTTTATTGATTTAGTCCAAATCACTAAATGTGGACATATGTCACTAAATGGGTAATATTTGCGTGCATTAATTTTTGTGGCACGCCATGGTTAAGGAAACAGGTGGATCAGAGAAGGATCCTGTGGAGATTTGCTCGAAAATGAACTTGTTAGCAGCCTCAGTGTAGTGAATTTCATCCCCAATTTACTCTAACCTCAGGACGATCACACGAACCCACAAATATTTCGGTCCCATTTATGGTGACTCTCTGTCCACATTGAGCGAAGTCACTAAAATTGTACTCGCCTCCATAGCCACAGCAAGCTACAAGTGGAAGCTCAAATCCCGCAATTTTGAAAGAAAAACAAATCTATGTCAAACGATATAGTCAAGGATGAAGCTTCTAAAAGATATAGGGTGACGATCGCCCTCCAAATTTTTCAAAAATTTCTATGTATATTTTATTTTATTTTTTTGACATGAAAAAGGAAACAGGGCGTCCAGTTGTAATTATTTTTGTTGGATATGATCATGTAAGTTATTTCTCAGTTGTAAAATATTCGATAAAACTATAATTGAACTCGGTTAAGTGGCCGAGTGTCGTCACCGCAGCAACGGCCAGGGGCCAAACAAACATGCAGGGCTATCCATCATGCTCAAATACATGACCTTTACTCAGTTATCTGAAAACAACAATCCTCTCTCCCTGGAGCTCGAATCCGAACCAAGAGAACATAGGATCGCTCCCAGGGACGAAGCTAGAAATTTTTTGGTCCGAGGGCACATTTTGATATATAATAAAGAAAATCAGACGTACTTATAATCATTAAATAAAATTTAAGTGTTCAAATTCAATTGAAAAGAAATGTACAAATACTAATTTTTAGGTGACAACAAATTCCTACCATAGGCTCGTAACCTCGTCTCTAATTTGAGGATCATACTCTACCATATGTTTCTGTAATGTAGGATCAACAACAATATCACATTCACTTAACTCAACTCGTGCCTTATTTTGACTCGATTCACCGACATTAATTTCAGATTGAACAATTACATTAGGATCATTTAATGAACTATCACTTTCACTTGTCAATGTATATATTATTTTTAATCAGAAATAATTTAATGTATAAATTAAGTACATCCAACAAATTCCAAAACCTAGCAATTAATCTACCAAAAAAAAATTACATCTGAAATTTGACTCAAATAAAATAAATTTCTCAGTTCAAATTTCAACTCAATAACAAAACTTACTAAATTAGAAGTTCAAAACGGAAATTATGTTATAAAAAATTCACAAACCAGATACTTTGTTAGAATTAATTGTACCGGAGTACTACATTTTTAAAATGTATATTATTACTAAATCTCGAAATATCAATTTAATAGTGCTCAAAACAACTCCAATTAGATTATAAATTTATTAATTATGTGTTAATAAATAATTTAAAGTCTCAAAATTTAGATTATTAAATGTAGGAGAAAAAAATACTACATGTAAAAACATAATGTCGTATTTATGTTTCTTCAACAAGGGAAAAATAGTAACTTTGAAATTTTGAATAAGAGAACTTTTATTTGTTTGAGGAAGACAAAAAGAAACTAACCACTAAAATTAAGCCAATAAATTAAATTTAAGTGAAATGTATGTATACAGGACTGCACCTTATAAATCCTTGATTTTACTATTAGTTAATTTTAAATTGCTGAACTTTTTATTACATAGTTTATTATCAATAAACTTAGAGTTCTAAAAGATCGGCAAATAAAACTTTAAAAACTTATGACACGAGTTTTGTTGTTGGTGTATGTGAATGTCTAAATTATGTTGGTTGGATGATACAATGTTTATCATAAAAGTTTTTTATATATATACCTTCGTATCCAAAATTTCAAATCAAGTTTCCTTACTGAAAATACCCTTAAGTGGTTTGGTTAATATGATCTACATGATGTACCGTATTTTTGTGGCCCTTTGAAGAGCGAATATTTGACGGAGTAAACGTCCACATAGACGAAAGAAGCAGAAGGCAAGTTCTTCCTCAGTTGAGCAACTGTCTGCTTCAACATGGAATTGAAGTATTGTGCAGCTTCATTATACGGCTGAGCACAACCGGCAGCGTCCTTTGCTGAAGGCAAGTTGGCCGCAATATAAGGAAGACAACCTATTGGTCCTGTGTTATGAATCCAAAATGTTCTTCCTCCCAAGTCATATAAGCTCTGCATCAATACAATTTCACTGTTTTAGCTCTCTCTCTTGGAATTTCACT
>CAODLS010151480.1:0-22323 GCA_948243855.1 Flueggea neowawraea | reverse complement strand
TTCATATTAAATAATGGCAAAGATAACTTAGGAAAATTTGATGCTAAATCGGATGTAGGAATTTTCCTAGGTTACTCCACTAATAGCAAAGTTTATAGAGTGTTTAATTATAGAACTAAAATGGTTGAGGAATCTATTCATGTTAAATTTGATGATATGATCTCACCCCCGAGAAAGGAAGTTGTTGATGATGATGTAGGTATATTGGAAAAGAATGGTGATCATGGCATTCAAAAAGGCTTGGAGGAGCTTAACATAAATGATGAATCATTAAGAAAGAAGAAGCTTCCACTTCACTCCAAAAGATTAGAAAAAAGTCAAAGATCATTTAATAGAGCAAGTAATTGGAGACATTAGAGAAGGAGCTAAAACTAGAAGAGCTTTGAATGAGTTTCAAAGTAACTTTGCATACATCTCCATTGTTGAACCAAAGAACACACAAGAAACTCTAGAATATGAGTATTGGGTTCAAGCTATGCAAGAAGAACTCAACAAATTCAGGAGAAATAATGTGTGGGAATTAGTTTTGGCTCCTAAAGGAAAGACAATTATTGAAACTAAATGGGTGCATAGGATAAAGTTTGATGAGAATGGCAAACCGGTGAAGAACAAGTCAAGGTTAGTAGCTCAAGGTTTCAACCAAGAGAAAGGACTGGACTATGAAGAAACTTTTGCTCTAATTGCTAGACTTGAAACAATTCGACTCCTATGTGTATTTGCCTTACACAATAAGATCAAGCTCTTTCAAATGGATATGAAGAGTGCATTTCTAAATGTGTATATTCAAGAAGAAGTATATGTAAGGCAACCTCCGTGTTTTGAAGACCATGAACATCCCGACTATGTTTTCAAGCTCAACAAAGCACTATATGGGTTGAAACAGGCACCAAGGGCTTGGTATGAGAAGTTAAGTACTTTCTTAATTCAAAAGGGCTATGTTGACAATTCTGTCTTTATTAAGAAGAATAATGATGATATGTTTATTTTCCAAATATATGTAGATGATAATATATTTAGTGCAACTAACCCTTCTATGTGCAAAGATTTTTGTGATCTTATGAAGGGAGAGTTCGAAATGAGCATGATGAGGGAGCTTACTTTCTTCCTTGGACTTCCAATCAAACAACTTGAAGATGAGATTTTTATTCATCAATCCAAGTATACAAAGATTTGGTAAAGAAGTTCAAAGTGGATGGAAGCAAAGAAGTGTCAACCCCAATGTCATCAACAATGAAGTTTGATAAAGATGAGGAAGGAAAACCGGTGGATTAAAAACTTTATAGAGGTATGATCAGATCCCTACTTAACTTAACTGCCTCTAAACCCGATATTATGTTTGCTACATGCTTATATGCTCATTTTCAATCTAATCCTAAAGAGTCTCATTTGATTGCATACAAAAAGATTTTTTGTTATTTGATTGGCATTATAGGTTTAGGTTTGTGGTATCCATCATGTTTAGATTTTAATTTGATTGTTTATAATGATGCTGATTTAGGTGGTTGCAAATTAGATAGAAAAAATACTAGTGGTACATGTCATTTTCTAGGTGAATATTTAATCTCTTGGGCAAGCAAAAAGCAAATAAGTATTGCTACTTTCACGACCGAATCTGAATATATAGCTACGGAAAGCTCTTGTGCTCAAGTTTTATGGATTAAAAATCAATTGCTTGACTATGGTATTGTTCTTAAGAATGTCCCTATCTTTTGTGACAATATAAGTGCTATTAATCTGAGCAAAAATCCTATTTTGCATAGTAAAACAAAACATATAGAAATTAGATATCATTTTCTGCGTGATCATGTACAAAAAGGTGATATTTGTTTGAAATTTGTAAGAACAAATGGCCAATTGACTGATATTTTTACAAAACCTTTAAGTGAAGAAAGTTTTGATTCGATTCGATTTAGATTGGGCATATGTAATGTGAATGATTTGTGATTGTGTTGTGTTTTTATTGTACATTTCATGCATACATTTACACTCATTTATAGTAAAATGATCCATATGGTCAATCGATATGATCTTGAAGCAAGATAGGTTTTCTTCAATATGTTATGTTTTGACTCTGCACTATATCTCATGTACGTTAGTATGTCTCAAGGACGTCATCTGGGTTTGCTTTGATTCACATACGTGAACTTGTATCTCGCGTACGTAAGCTGAAAATTTTGGTATGATCAACGTATGCAAGTTTTATTTATCACGTATATGATCTGGAAATATTTTGAACCTCGCGTACATAACATTTGTCTCACGTACGTGAACTCAACTCAAATCTATATCAATACCCACTGTTCTTCGATATTTCAAACCTCAAAACCCTAAAATTCGTCGCACCTATTCTCATTTCTCATCCATTTCATCAAATTCGTCAAATTAACTCCTTCAATCACTTTCCAACTCATTTTTTACCTTCTGTAATGTGTTTCCACAGATCAGAATCATCAAAAACAACCTTAAATTCGTCAAAATCCGTTCAACCCAGTTTTCTCAAAAACCCCAAATTTCGTCCCTTTCTGCTCTTTTTGTGACCAATGGCGCCTAGGAAGGAGGATAGAACAAAGGAAAAGCATGATCCTAGCTCTTCTCGAGGTAAAAAAATGCACTCGCACAACTCGGGAACCAGAACCGACATTTCACACAGCTTGGTTTGTGAGTGAGGCTACTAAAAAATTGTTCTTTGAGGTAATCCAACGTGAAAGGCTTACTGATAGTCAATTTTATGATCCTGATTCTTTGAGCATAGTTGGTTTAGATGTTGCTTCAAAATTTAGGGAGCTTGAGATTGTCAAATTTGTGAATTTGAAGAAACCAATTTTTGAATCATTAGTTGAGGAGTTTTATGCTAATTTTACTGTTGAAACTGATAATTTAGGAGGTGTTATGGTTAAATCTAAGGTGAATGGTGTTGAGATTCATTTTAAGGTGTCCGATTTGGCTATTTGGTTTGAACTCAATAATGATGAATATAAATGCAAAGGTTCATTCCAATATAAAACTAAGATTGCAGTATCAGATGATGATTCAAACTCTGATGTTGAGGAAGCTGAGGTGTTAGCCAAGAATGATGCTCGGAATTATTTGGCATCGAAGGCGATCATTGAGATTGTTGGTGCTATAACCAAATTTGAGCAAAATGTTTTTAGCTCGGTGATGCGAATGGTTTATGTTGCTATCACTAAGAACATCACACTAAAGCACAACACTCAACATAAGATGGTTGAATATGATTTGAAGATGATGTATCACATTCTCAATGGGCATAAGGTGAATTTCGCATTTTCTGTCATGGATTGGATGATGGAAAAGGCCACTATCCTACACTCCTCGAGCTACAAGGATACTTGGAAGCAAAAGAAGGTCGATCTCTCTTATGGTTTGATTCTTACGAACATTTTCGAGAGGTTTGAGGTTGATCTTTTGAACCTAAAAGGCACACATATTACTAGGAACCAAACGGTACATGAGGGTATGTTAAGGACAAGGGCGGATGCACAAAGGGATAAGTAGGGGCCTGGGGCCCTGCTCTCGCCGGAGGAGTGCCATTAGTGCTCTTCTCTGGTGGAGCCCTGCCAAGAACAGGGCCCCTGATGGGTTTGTGAAAATTGAAGAGGCATGGAGGTGGAGTTGCAGGTGGTGTTCGTATGAAGAAGAAGAAGAAGAAAAAGAAGAAGGGCCTTTTTTTAATTTTGAAACCACAGGGCGAAACGACGTCGTTTCGCCCTGTGGTTTCAAAAAAAAATTAAGGCCAAGGCCTCTTAAAGGCATGCCTCTGCCTTCACTCTTCTCTTCTATCTCTCTCTCTCTTTCTCTTTCCACTCTGTTCGTCCAATGCTCCACTCTCCAGCCTCCAAGCTGCACCGCCACGTCCTCATGCGATGATGATAGGCGTTCCTTCCAGCCCCAAGTAAGCCTTCCCTCATCTCATTTCCTCTCTATTTTGAACAAAATTTCAATTTTATTTAAGGTTAGGTTTTTTGAATGATTGATAATCAATGGATGATTTAAATTAGGTATTAAGGATGAAATTGTTGATTGATTGATGGAATTGTGTAATGGGTTTGTTTTAGAATTTCAACTTTTCTTGAGTTTCCATAAAAAGAGCAAGAGAGAAAGATAGAAATGGATAGTTTAGAAGAGAAGGATTGAATGGAAGGTTGGTTATATTTGATTAGGTCTAATAGGATTGGATTACAGTACTCAACAAAATGCTAGTATGTTCTTGAAGATCATGTTCTACTTTATGTGTTCCCCCTTGAAAATAAACTCAGTGTGTTCTAATGTTGCATGTTGTTGGTTTATAATTTTGTAGCATTGGTGGAAGCTCTTTCTGCAATTGTTTTAGTTGTTTTGTTTCTGCTACAAAAGTTTGGCACCTCTAGAGTGAGCTTTCTATTTTCCCCGATCATGTTTGCGTGGACACTGTCCACTCCACTGGTAGGAATTTATAACATTATATGCCATTATCCTGGCATCTTCAAGGCATTGTTGCCAAACTACATATTCATTTTTTTTAGTAAAGGAAAGGATGGTTGGTTGCTGCTAGGTGGCATTGTCCTCTGTATTACAGGTGATCTTACTTAATTTTCATGATTCTGTTATGTTGGAGGAATTATCCCTTTTTTTTTTCTCGTGTTAAAGGACCTTTTCTTTTTTCATTTCATTTTGTATATGATTAATTATATGCATACATACATACATACATATATATATTCTTGCTAATGTAATGATAATGAGATTCCTTTTGTTCTTTTTTGTTGCTTTGTTATTTTTTTGCTTTCTTGTTATGGCTTGTTGGATTGACCATTGATTGCTTGTCATTGTTAATAACTTTAAATTCTGTTTCTTTCCCTTTTTTGATTTTGTTGTTTTACGTAATGGGTATTTGTTGCTTCTTTGGTAAGTTGCTAAATTGTATTCAAACTAAAAGGAAAAAAATGAAAAAATAATGAGTTGAATCTTCAAAAGCTCTGGTGTCTCAGTCACTTTGTAAACACTGTATCATCATATTCTGGCTAAGTGGATTCAACCCCTGCTTAGCCAGAATCCTATGTCCGCCACTGGTTGAGAAGCATGAGGTTGTATCATACCCTCAACTATGGTTAGGTCTTCTATCCGTATCTTAGAGATGGTGATATTCTTATCGATCATCGTGATCCATTCCCCGCTCATAAGGAACAAGTATTTAAGAGAGAAGATATTGGTGTTACTGTTACCGAAGATCATAATCATCCTTGGCCTCAAGGTAAGCGTAGAGAGAGAGGTGCTTCTGATATGGCTCTCGAGGTGGTTTCGTCCTCGATTGATGAGATTCGAGGAGAGATGAGGGCTGATATTACTTCTTTAAGGAGTGAGATTAGTGTTATTGAGCCGAGATTGGAGTCTATGGACTTGAGTTTGGAGGAGATTTGCGGGCTATTCGATCACTCTTAGAGAGTTAAATTCGACCTTCTCATCCTGTCGCTCCTTTAACACCTCCGACCACCAGCATTGAACTAGAGCGTCTTCCTTCAAGCGACATTTCTTCTTCTAGTCTTGGCCCAGGCCCGGATGTGTCATTGACATTTCTTCTTCTAGTTGTGGCCCCGACTCGGATGTGTCATTCTCTATTAAGGACCTTAGTCTTGATCCTTAGTCGATTGCTTCATACATGATCATCATTGAGACCGGGGTCGACATTTTATCAATCATGCATTCATGCATTTTATATTTTGGATTATTTGTATTTTGTCTTTTTCTTTGTATATATGTTTGTACTCCCGACAATCTATATTTATGAGATGATGCTTATGGTCTTTTCATTACACTTGTCTCCATTACGTACGCTTTTTGTATGCCTTTTTGATTGATGACAAAAAGGGGGAGAAGACTTATGTTTATTGTTTGTTGGAAATTGGGTTTAAAATTTTAAATTAAAAGGAATTTCCATGTATTTTTAATTTTATGTTGTGTTAAAATGTCATTCAATTTCCTACTAATTTGACATATTGGTTAAACCGAAATTTGACTAACTCAAATTGAAATTTGACTAAAAGGATTGGTTTTAAAAAATGATGCACAATCTTAGGGGGAGTTAGTAAAATCGAAAAATGATATATATTTTGATGTTGATGAGCTAACCAAACGAACAAGGCTAAAAACATTAATTCGATCTTCAAATTCTTATGCATTTATTCAAGGGGAGTTAAATGTTTTGTCATCATCAAAAGGGGGAGATTGTTGGACCAATGGTGGTTAACATTGAGATTCTTCTAAGTTTTGACAATGAAGAAAATGCAGAATTCGACCAGCTAATGATCAACGTACGTTAGCCTAAAAGTCACGTACGTGCGTGTGATTCACGTCGTGAGATTAAACTCAAGTACGTGAGTTTGGCCGTGATCAAAAGTAAAGACCGTGACCAAAAATAGAAGCAACTTGGTTGATGGAAAAGGAGATACTCACGTACGCGAAACCTCAAGTCACATACTTTAGATTCGATACACGTACGTGAGAACTGAATTGAAGTAAAGCGGGAAAATTGAAGTCTTGAATCATTTGAAGGCATGAAGCCACACATACGTGAGACATGTAATGTCACGTACGTAAATCATATAGGACAAGATGAAGATTTCATTTTAGAGTACTTTTGCTTGAATATCATGCGGATCGAGACAAACAGTGCAAGCAAAGGTCATGTGTTGATCGATCACGTACGTGAGAGTTGAAGTTCACGTACATCGGATTATGCTCAGGTACGTGAGATGTGAGTTCAAGTACGCAAGGTGCTCCGGATTGAAAACAGAAGAAACTGGATGGTTCAGAAGTGAAGATCATGTACATCAAAAATTGTTCACATACGTGAACTGGGGAATTCACTATGATCAACGTACGTGAAGTATAATGTCACGTACTTGTGCTGGAGATTGTTCAGGTCACGTACGTAAGGATATTGTCATGTACGTGAGAAGACTCTGACAGTGCATCAAATGCATTCCATTTTGGACCACAACAGCTACAATTCATCCCACAGCGGTCTGAAATCAAGAGAGAGGTACAAATACATGCTTGGAAGGCCAGAAACAAATACTACAACATCTGAGCATTAATTCCTAACAACAACCAATCATCAAAGCTTTGATTCTCTCTCTCTTATTGATAAAAGTCCATTGTTCTTAATTGTTGTCATTATTGTTTGTATAACTAGTTCATTTATTATTGGTGAATTTTTTTTAAGAGTGATTGTGAGTGGGATCAAAGGGTAGATCCTTATATTGGTTTTTATTCTTGAACCAAAATCAAGAACATTGTAAGAGTACTCACTTGGCTAGAAAGTGAAGTTGTAATCTTATGAAGACGGATAATGAAAATCCTAAGTGGTGATACTTAAGTAATGGACGTAGGCATCGAGTTGGCCGAACCACTATAAGTTCTTGGTGTTCTTTCATTACTTGTAATTGTTTTCAAAGAAAGTTCAAAGCTACTCATACCACATTATTCAACCCCCTTCTAGTGTGGTTATTGACTCTACACTAATAACTCTTTCTCATCGACCCCTTCGCTTTGCAACTCTAAAATGAAGAGGCGAAGAGGCAGGGGTCGTCGAAAAAGACGACCCCTGGCTTTATTATTTTTTTAACCGAGGGCTAACTGACGTCGTTTCGCCCTCGTTTTAAAAAAGAATCGACTTTTGGTTATTTGCTCATTTAAACACTTTTTTTCAAATTAAGCCCTGACTCACAGTACAAAAAAGAGAAATGGCAACGACAAGAGACGGAAGGAGCCAAAGAGAGAGAGACAACTGCGAGAAGAGTCTGTCCATGTCCGTCTTCATCGTCACGTCGTCCATTTGCGGTGGCGAGGTTCCCCAGTAAGTCATCCGCCATTTTTTTTTTCTTCAAATCGGTATTCGGTAGTAGTTGGGTTGTTTGATTCAACTTGGATTCCTTTGTTTTGTCGTTTGACTGATCGAATTAACACAAATACAAGAAAAGAAATACCCAATTGAATTCCATGATTCTTTCACCCTTTTTTTTCTTAAAACACCATTGTTTTTTTTTAAAGCATGAGTCTTTGATTGATTTTGGATCGAAAAAAAAGATTGAAGATTTTGGAGAAAGGGAGATAAAGAAGCAGCCTTCGTGCATTTGACTTTGGAGGAGATGGGTTGTTTTACTTATTTCGATTCAAGGAAGGAGGAAAAGTTGAATCCAAAGAAGGAGTCTGATGATCAAAAGCATAGTATACCAGTTGTCCCCTCTAACATTTCCAATTTATCATCTAGTTAGTCCATTTTTCTTTTTCGTTTTAGGTTTTCTTGATTGTTTTTGGTTCACTTTTTCATCACTTATCTTCTTTATTATTGCGGGTGGTACTATAATGAAGACTCCTAAAAGGATTCGTCATTGAGAACACCTTTAATAAATTAAGTAATTGAGGCTCAAATTAAGTAATTTTAGTAACAATTAAGTAACCGTTATGGTTACTTAATTTATCACAAAATTAAGTAACCGATTACCAAATTAAGTAACGATATGCAAAATTAAGTAACTTTTGGCCCTACAATTAAGTAACCACCTTCTCCAATTAAGTAACGAAGTCTGTAATTAAGTAACTCGAGTCCTCATTGAGGACTTCTTTTAGGAGTCCTCATTGTAGTATCACTCTATCATTGCTTAATCTGATCTGGGCACCTTCAATTTTGTATTTTTTGTTGATATCACACTACTCATGATGTACTAAGCCTTTATGTTGACCAGTAGCAGAGCCAAGAATTTGGGGGAGTAGGGGCTAGATCTGCTTAGCAAGATTCCTCACTCAATGATATGTACGACAAAAAAATGTATTCTAACAAATCTATCCATAGACTAATCAAAAAACAATGTACCATATCAATGAAAGTTCATACTGCTTACCTTTCCTGAAGACTGTCCATAGCCTGAGTAATCTTACATGTACAAAGAAGACATACACAATGCTTAAATACAATCCATTGACTCTTCAAAAAAAAAATACAATCCAATGACTGATCATAAGATAACAACATTTAACAAATTTAATCACAAATGCACAGAATGGATGTGCGTGGGCATATAACTAGTCTCTTCCTTTCAGGATCTGTTTTATAAGGTAAGCAAAAACAGAACATAAGAATGAAAGTAGTCCTCGACAATCAACCATAGTGATTCGTTGAGACAAGCTATGTTTCCAACCATTTGATCGCCCACCGAACTTACAACTAAAGAACTGGCGAACCTTTCTCCCAACTCTCTCTCTCTCTCCCATTGGCACCCGCATGCTTATAATGTGAAACCAAGAGATCTACTAAAACAACACTTCACCCCGTAGCTTAATTCTTCAACCATTATAAACATAGGAAAAAAATAATTCTTGGATCAAATAAACATTCAAAACCCACTTCCAAAACATAAAAAAAAAAAAGAGAAAATAATCAATCTTGACACCAAAATTCCCACCGTGCCCACCACATCTCTTTCCCGATAACCTTTTTTGTCACCATAAAGCAAACAAAATTCCTCAAAACTCCCAATTGGGTACTCCTCATTTCACTTAAAGCAACCACCTTTACTCACAATCACACATATCAACACCCTCCACACCATAATTCACAACCCAAAAAACAAAGAGAAAAAAATTGAGCAAAATCCATTCAATCAAAAACATCTAACTAATTCAATGACAAATAAAAAAAATCATTTAAGTCAATTTATTCTAACAAAATAACCTAGCAGGGAGAGGAACTGAATTAATCAAGAATCCTAACCCTAATTAAAATAAAAACTGAATCTGAAAATAAGGAAAACAAAAGGCTTGGCTGGCTAACTTACCAGCAGTGGAAAGCGTCGGCGGCGAGGTGAAGCGCGGTTGTGTGGAGCATTGGAGGCTGGAGTTCGTCGGTCGGCATGGTTCGGGGAAGATGGATGGAGTTTAAGAATTTGGGGGAGAGGTGAACTACAGAACTGGTGCGTGGTGAGGGTTTGTCTGAAACCCATGGCTTGCTTAGTGATTTTATTTCAAACCCATTGATTTTTTTAAAATTTTTAAATCACAAGGCGAAACGACGTCATTTCGCCTTGTGATTTAATAATAAAAAAGAAAAATCTCGACCTGTCCCTGTGCTTCTTCTTCCTCGCTCTAGCCCTCAGGTCACCTCCTCCAAGCTCTAATGGCGGCCCTTCCTCGTCTCATCGAAGCCCCGCTTGATGGGGGCTCTAGTGGCGCTCCTCCGCTGCCAGTGGGTGTCAGTCGGTCCTTTGGTGGCTCTGCCATTGATGTTGACTAATTTGATAAAACTTTAGATTTTTAAGATGTTTTTATTTAATTCTAGTTTTAGGGTTGGTTTACACGGACAATTACTTTCTTAGCTTAACTGAGATCTCATGATCAATTTCATAAATTGAGTTTGATCTAATCAATGATTAAAAGGTTGCAGAATTTAGTATGTCGAGACAGTCCATTAACAAAACAAAACAAAAGCTTATGTTCTGCAAAACAGTTATATAAGTACCTTCTGCGCCTGTGGCATTGGACAGTTAGGCGATGCCCCACCTCCTTTAAGTCATGGTTCCGCCATTGACCATACTCTATTATATTAAATTTTATTCTACTATATATCTTGACTTTTCTCAAAATTTGTGCACATTATAACAATATTTCCTATCTCACTCGTTATTTTTTACAAAATACACACTAAAGCCCCTAACATGCTTGGTTGGAAATGAGATTTGATGATGGAACCTATAACTTGAGGAGGGAACTGTTAAGCATGCTGTTAATATTTGGTGATTGTTTGGATAGTCTAGCAAAAACAGTCGAGGAAATTACACAACTTATCAATTGTTGCTATTTTCATTTTGAATATAAGTGTTTTTTTTTTTCTTTTTGATCAAGAGACCGTAAGTGGTTGTTTAAGACCAATAAATTGCTTAGAAGTAACATATCAGATCTTAATGTTATAGACCTATTCCAAGTTTCCAGAATAAGCATTTCTTAAATTAGAGCATTATCTTCAGAGTATTAATTATTAATTCTTGATTTGTTTTTTACATTCGAACCCATATTAAACTAGAGTGTTCTTTATGCAAAAAAAAAACTAAAGTGTTCTGCGATCAAAGAAATAAAAAAAGCTCTGGCAAAAAAAAAGAAATAAAAAAGCTAAACCAATTCGTAATTTTAGTGATAGAAGTGATTTTATTGTTCATTTAGAATTTTAATTTATGGTTGTCGGGATCATTAATTTGAATGATGATGATTTTTAACATAATTATATTATTTGTGAATACAAATTATGACAGATACGATTGATACGAATTTTATTTTTTTGTTATATTTAGGGATGGGTAACACCGTAATGGAATTCAGGATTCGTCAAATACTGCATTCGAGTCAAGCCACAAGCAAGCGTCCCATGAAAGGTGTTTGCCATGTGCAATTTCTTACCTCCAGACTAATCAAAACAGGGGGACAGCGACCCACAGATTATTCGCTTGTTTCTATCCATACCAAACCTCCACTCATCACAAACTAGTTTCGGCTTTGATCATTGTGCAACTTACAATAATGTCACCTACAGCATCAATGCTTATTCTATCCAACCACCACCACCACAACCGTCTCCTCTGCCGCCGCCAACCACCTGTCTGTCCTTTCTTGGTGCTAAGTTCTTTGTTGTGCCCAAATGGGTCGACCAAGAAAATAATAGGATGGTCGAAACAAGATTCCAAGAAAATGATGTGTTCGCATTAATGTTGGTTCTTCTTCAGGTGTTGATGATTCGGCCGGGGAGAAGAGGTTCCAAGAAGCCTTTCAACGTAGCTGCTGGTGCTAACTAATGGCGTTTGAATGTCTTCTCTCTTTTTTTCCCTTTTTTTTTTTGAAATCCTTTTTTCCCCTATTATTTAGTGGTACAATTGTAAATTTAATGAAGTAAAATGAAAACACAAATAATATTCTAATTCTAATATATATGAGAAGGGCTAACAGTGCTGCAAGCCAACCGATGTTCACAATTTTCGATGACCGTTTGCACACAAAACATTTTGCAAAAAAACAACCATAGCACTCACTTTATGCAGAGGGTAATCACCACGTAAGCAAGGAAAAGACTTCCACATCAATGAAGCGCTATATCTGGTTGAATCGCTTCATATGGTGGGATCCACTCTTAAATTATATAGTTTATTATATTTTTTTGTCTTTTTTATTTTTTTTATTATTTTATATTTTTTAATGAATTAATGAGGTATCAAATGAATGAGTGAAAAGTTATTTAATTATTGAGGTGTGACATGTATTAATCTCTTGAAGAGATTTATAGAATAGAGATGCTCTAACACCAATTATTGTTTTTTTCTTATAAATATGAGCTCATTTTCTACTTTTTTCACTCATTATTCACATTTTTCTCTCACAATTATTTTTTTTACAACTCTGATCCTTTATATTATATATCCTCTCAAAACTTAAATTTTAATAAAATATGAATCCAAATTTTAACCGTTCATCCTCTCAAAATCTCAATTTTTATGATTCTCAAAACCAATCTTATTCATTTATTCTACCAAATTTTAAATTTTTGTGTTAATTATATTTTAAATATTTATTCGATCAATCATTAATTTTTATTCTACTAAAATTATTATTTTAAATATTCAATTAAATAATAATTAAAAATAATATTATATATTATAATTCCTAAAATAATATTTTTAATTCAAATATTAACTCACAAAATATTTATGTCAAATAAATATTTTTTATTATAATTTAGATGTTATAAATAAATAAAATAATGAATAAAGTGATTGTGGATTCTAGTGAGAGGTTAGCGCATTAGGAAGAGATGATTTGTTAAGTTAGAGGTTAGTGAATTACTGATTTGGCATGTTTATCAAACTCAAAATAGGTTGGTGCATTAGAGATGCTCTAGTTAACTGGCCAGTTCTTAAGAGTTGGATAATTATGAGAAGTGATTTTCTTAAAATTTACATATAGATGAGTATAAAATAATACAAAATGAGTACAAGACAATATAACAATAGATTTAAACAAGTACAATATGAATAAAAATGAGTACAAAATGAGAACATGTAATTTTATCAAATGTTAATGCTAGATGTAGCAAGTATTTCATATAAATATATGAATATGGTATTTCAATTGTCGAATCATGTATAAAATAAATATTCGTGATACAAATGTTTCTTACATAAATAATGATAAGAAGTATTTACGTTTAATTTTGCATGCACAAAGTATAATGATAAGAAGCATTTCCCTTTTAATTTTACATGCACAAAATGTATTGCCATATACTCAACTAAGAAAAAAAATAGGTTTAATAAATACCTAGCCCCAAGACTTGTAGCATTTTGGTGATTGGGTAACACATGATACAAATGGATATAAATAAGTACAAGACGAATACAAATGAGTATAACACAAGATACAAATGAATACAAATGAGCGATGACAAATACAAATGAGTATAAAATGAATACTAAATGCGTGCATATAACTTCATCAAAGGTTAATGCAGAACTACAACAAATTTTTCTAATAAATAAAGTATTCCATTTTGCAATCTAATGTATCAAGCATAAAAAAAAAATCATTATATAAATGTTACATGAATAATAATAAGAAGAATTTCCATTTAATTTTATATGTACTATTTATATTGCGAGTATACCCAATTAATAAAAAAAAATAGGCTTAATACATATCCATCCATTAAAATTTGTATCAGTTTTGTGATTGAGTACAAACAGATACAAACAGGTCTAATGTATCTGGTATATATAAGAATGTTTTATACAAATTTATCTTATATGGATGGTGATAAGAAGCATTTCCATTTAATTTTGTATATAATATATATTGTAAGTATACTCTGCTAAGAAAAAAGTAGTCTTAGTACATACCCAACCCCCCCCCCCGCCCCCAAACTTGTAACGTTTTGATGGTTGAGTACAACACAAGATACAAATATATACAAATGAGTGTAGGAAGAATACAAATGAGTACAACACACGATACAAAAGGATATAAACGAGTAAAAAATGAATACAAGATGAATATTCATATAACTTCATCAAATGTTAGTGTAGACTTGTAGCAAATTTTTCTTATAATTATAGTATTGTATTTGCCAGCTAATATATCAAGTAAAAAATAAACATTCATGATACAAATATTTCTATCATGAATAATGATAAGAAGCATTTCTGGTTAAATTGTATGCATAATGTATATTGCAAGTATACTCGACTAAGAAAAAAAATAGGCTCAATACATATCCGACTCCCAAACCTAGTCTTTTGTATATAAGTCCAACACAAGATATAAATGAATACATACGAATAAGGATGAGTACAAAATGATTACAACACAAGATACAAACCAATACAAACATGTAAGGACAAACATAAATGAGTACATGTAAATTCATCAAATGTTAGTGCAAACTTGCAACAAGTTTTTCCTATAAATACAGTATTCCATCTGCCATCTAATGTTTTAAGTATAAATAAACATTTATTTTCAAATGTTTCTTGCATGAATTAAATAGCTTGCGAAGAGGATTTGGAAAAAAAAAAATAGTAGGTAGAATATTAAGTTGTGGAATCAACCAACTAATAGGGTTAATAATACCGTTGGTCACATAAGTTTCGGGTTTCCTCAGATTTGGTCACACAAAAAATGCTACAGAAAAGTCATTGCTGGGTTTTTTTTGCTACAAAACGGGGTGGACACAAACAACCACCTAAGCGTGTCACCTTTGTTCTCATGGACACGGGGCTTACCGATGTGGCAATTAATGAAGTATCTGACCCGACCTAAAACAAGCCCAAACCCCACCCAACCCAGTTCGACCCGACAATAAACTCATAATCCTTCCCCAAGCTCACAACTCAAAACCGCTTCCTCCTCTCACCCGACCCTCTATAATCCCTCTTTCATTTTCCTTCCTTCCTCTGCCTATAGAAACAGAGAAATCTAGAGTGATAAAGTGAGAAGAAATCTAGAGTTTTTGTATGCCTTTTTTTCTTTTGTTTTTTATGACATTAATTGTTTTTCATTCAAATATTTCTTCGATCTTTCTTCTAATTGGCCTCTAAACATTAGTCATTCAAGACCACCAAAAAATTACAAACAAAACTGCTCCATTGAAAACCCCATAGCTACAATCTTAGATATGGGATGCCACAAACATAATCAAAGCAAAAAAAAAGGAAAAAATGCAGATAGAAGAATAGAGACATAGACAGAAACAAATTGAAGTATGAGAATCAAAACATAGACAAATTGCAAAAACAACAATGGAAATCTAACTAGAAACAAGAAAATCAATGGAAATAAAATTACATAACAAAAAAATGTAAAGTTCCATTAAAAATTCCTGCTCACCCAACAAAGAGAAACATCAATCAAACATGTTACAAAAATCTTTGCACAAACATCTGTAAAAAAATTTCAATCCAAGAATTGAACCATTAATATTTTGAATACTTAATTATATCAATACTTATCGATGCTATATTCTTTAGAAGCTCCAATGGCAACAAACATATAGTCAACTGTTGTAGAAGACAACGACGGAAACAAAGAGCGAAGGGATAGAAAAAGCATCGACTGTGAGCCAAAGAAGCGACGAAGACAGAGTGATAGGACAAAGAAAGAGTCACCGGTGGTACTGAGCGAGGAGAGAGAGAACGAGCGTTGACAGAGATAGAGTGGGCCGAGAGAGAGAGAGAGAGAGAGAGAGAGAACGATGGGTTGTCTTCAAGCACTTGTGGGAGAGAAAGATTGGTACTCTTCAATCCTGAAGTAGCTCATTAGGGTTGAAAAAGAGGAAAGGGATTCATTTTCTCAATGTCGGGTGTGAATGGGTTCGGGTAAGAGCTGGGTAGGTTGTGAGCTTGTTTCAAATCTCTGGTCGGGTTGGGCGTGAATAGGTCTCATGTCGGGTCGGTTGTGAATGAGACTCAGGTCAGGTCGAGTGTGAATGGGTCTCAGGTCGGGTGACACGCTTAGGTGGCTGTTTATGTCCATCATGTCAACTTTTCTAGGCAACATGATCGTTTTGTAGCAAAAAAACCCAGTAATGACTTTTATGTAGTATTTTTTTCTTTTGTGACCAAATCTGAGCAAAACTGAAACTTATGTGACCGCCGGTATTATTAACCTCAACTAATAAGAAACAGTTTTAAAATTTTGAAGTCCTTACACGTAGGCATTGCCATGTGGCATCAGTAATCTTAATGGATTGACATTTGATCCACTTCGACGTCCATGTGGTCCTACACGTCATCACATGTGTAACGGTGGCTGGTTTTCGGCTAATGAAATCTCTGTTTAGACCATGCTTGAAAGCAAAATCGAGTTAAGTAACCAGACTAAAAAGTAAAAACAAAAACAATGACTTCTGTGATGTTTTGGGGAAAAACTCAAAAGTTTAGTGACGGCAGCTGTTATTAACCCAGAGGAAGAAAATAAGAAAGTTATGTTTTTTCTTTTTTTTGGCCACGGTTATGTTATGTTTATATCAGATAGAGATCAGGGAAAATGAAAGCATCAACACATCTGAATTTTCACGTTCACCAATCTCTGTTGCCATTTTCAAATATAATAAAACCCAAAACCCCAGTTTTTTTCAAAACCCTAAGAAAAAAATTTCAAATCCTTCTCTTCTCTTCAGCTTCTCATGCTTGTCAATCCATCGCCATGTCATCGTTATCAGAGATAGAAATCGTTGTCTCATCATCATCAGAGCCAAATCAAGAGCCCCAAAGCGACGTCGCAGCTTCCGTCATCGACATTTATTCAGCCTCTGCCTACGGAGACTTGCAGAAGCTTCGGAAATTCGTGGAAGAAGATGGCGCGTCGGTTACAAAGCCCGACGGGAACGGTTATTACGCGCTTCAGTGGGCTGCTCTCAATAACTTCTCCGACATCGCGCACTACATAATCGAGGTCTTACTGTTTTTCTAATAATTGCAGTAATAAATTACTAATAAATGATAATGGTAATAATGATGATTGATGATGACGACGATGATAGAAGGATAATTAATGTTGAGGTTGTTAGGAACTGAGTTATAACTGTATGTTTTTTTTTTGGATGAAGAAAGGGGGAGATGTGAATGCAGTGGATAATTTGAGGCAGACGGCGTTGCATTGGGCCGCTGTCAGGGGTTCAGTTGCTGTGGCGGATATTTTGTTGCAGAATGGAGCTCGGATCGAGGCTGCCGATGTTAATGGTTATCGGGTAAAGTTCGTCAGATTTTCAGTGTTGAAATGGATTCTTTTGCTCTATATGTTGGATGATTAATGAATGACCACTTAGTGTTTTTTTAGTGTAATCATGGATATGATTAATGTTGTAAGAAGAAAAAATGCGTGGATTCTTTTCTATTTGTTGCATATTATATACATGTTTTCTTTATGAGCTTTGTCTTTTTTATTGGAAAAAAATTCTATGTTAATCTATCTGAATGAAAGAAAAGCATGATCGATGTTAGTTTATATATTTCGCCTGTTGGATGTGGAAATTTGAAATTGTTCAGTTGTTGCTGAATTTGGCTTGAGATTGATTAGAACAAATGCTTAGTATGAAATCCATCTTTCTTCCAGATCATATAAATGTCTGTTTTTAAAGTTGACTAATCCTCCTACTTAAAAAAAGGTTCAATTTTAATATATTTGAACTAAAGAACTATTGTGGAATTTACATGACTTATTTTTTGTGATTAAGTATTTTACCGTCTGGAATTTTTTTAGCTTGTCCATGTACAGTTTTGGTCAATCTGAAGGCATATGTTTTTTTCTTTCTTTTCTTCTTTTTTTTCCCCCTAATTGTTAATAGCTCTATGTGAAATTCTTGTTTATATGGTGCAGGCAGTTCATGTAGCTGCTCAATATGGACAAACGGCTTTCTTGAACCATATTATTGCAAAATACCATGCTGATTTTGATGCAGCAGATAACGAAGGGAGGAGTCCTCTTCATTGGTATGTAAAGAGGTTCAATCACTTGGGGACTCGCTTAAGTTGTCAGGACTCACTTAGGTTGTCGGGCATTTATGTTGTCAACGCTGAGATCCATGGTTTGACAACTGCTCTTGCAACAAAAAATAACTAAAACAAACAAAAACTGGGATAAAGGAGTCGCGGGTTCTTGCATTCTGAATTTCATATTCATGTGAGATAGCCTAAAAGTTTTTTGTAAAAGTTTAAACAGACCATGATTATGTTTCTAAGTTAAGTGTATTTTTGTTTGTGGTGGGAATGCAGAAAGATTTTACATTTTGTCCATAGTCTGTATGATATTGTCTGTGCGCATGAACATTTGCGAGAATAGCAAAATCGGTCAAGACATTGAGTTTGGTGGAATGATACAGGGACTTCACTATTTTTCTCTTTCTTTTTGTGTCTTCTTTGGTGTCTTTTGCCTTAACACCTCTCAATAAATTATTTGGTAGATCCATTGACAAATCTCAAAATAATATGTTTTTGCAACCTAAATAAAAATCTAATTCTTGCTTCACTGAAAATAACTCCTACAAGTTGAATTTTCCTTTTTTTTTCTCACTTTGTTTTATGGCTGGATTTTTTTTTTCATCCTTTTAGGTTTTTGTTCTATATATGATTGCTCTTATTTTTCTATAGAAGTATAGACCTTTCTCCTTTCTTTTCTGAATCAGTGAAAGTTGCATTATACTTGTCATTTGGAGGGCTGCATTGTGTTAATGTTCACTAGACTTTTCTTTTGAATGGAAGCCTAGTTTTTTTTTGGCAACAACGTAAATGCAGGGCTGCATATAGGGGATATGCTGACACAATTAGACTACTTTTATTTCGAGATGCATATCAAGGGAGACAAGATAAAGAAGGTACAATAACCCTTCTGGAATTATTAATTTATTATGCAACTTGAGTTATCTTTGATGTTCTGAGCATCGTCCTTTTGAATTTTTGCTATGTCTCTTAGATTGACATTTTGTCCATAGTTACAATAATTAACCCTTGTTTGGCACTGATTTTCATTTGGGACTTTAATACATTTTCTGTTCATTTCTCATTTGCTTGGTTAAGGTTTGTTTCCGAAAAAGAAATCTAAAGGAAAACGAAAACAAGTTTATTAGAAGAACGTTGACCCAGCCAAAGAAAAGGCAACTTAGTGATCTTTTAGCAGTTGGTCTCATTGATCAAGTATAAAAAGTCTGAAGTATATTGGATGTGGTAAAGGTCGAAGGATCTACTTGAATAAATATAGATTGTTTAGGGGCTAACATGTGTTTGTCTCTTTTTTTTTTTTCTGCCATTAGGAATAGTATTATTGCAATTTTTTTCAGTGAGAATCATCTTTGGGTGATTCCAGATAAAAAAGGAACGAGAAATCTGGCACTGTGGCCATGTTTGCTTGAGGGATATAAGGGAACCAATTTCATGTAATACTTTTGTCCCTTTGATGGCTGATAAATAATAGTAAATTGCATATTGATAAAAGGATTTATCTATAACCTCTTCGAAAGGGAAGAAAAATGAATTTAGAGAATCAATATTATATCTTGAGTGTTTGGATGCATTCTTGAACACTTTTTATAGTTAAATGCATCCGTGAATGGTGTTGCAAGTGTTTTCTTATGTTGGCTGAGTTTAGTGGAGGTTCTGGTCATTGTTCTTTCAGCACAAATTCATTTGTTTTCAAAATCAAGTACATACAGGTGCTAAAGCTTCATGCTGATGTAGGTTGTACTCCTTTGCATTGGGCTGTATTGAGAGGAAATGTGGAGGCATGCACTGTTCTTGTACATGCTGGTACAAAACAGGAACTAATGTTGGTGGATAAGGCTGGATTTACTCCACTTCAACTTGCATCTGATAAAGGTCATCGGCAAATTGCCCATTTCCTTGTACGTAAAGTTATAATGATGTTACCCTTAGTTGATGAGCTACATGCCTTTAAAATGTTGAAGCTAGAAGTTATTAATTATTCAACTTATAAGGACCTAG
Organism: Flueggea neowawraea; assembly: GCA_948243855.1. NCBI lineage: Eukaryota > Viridiplantae > Streptophyta > Magnoliopsida > Malpighiales > Phyllanthaceae > Flueggea > Flueggea neowawraea. The sequence continues at coordinate 2,302 of CAODLS010151480.1, read as the reverse complement.
AGCCTGAAGACTGTGGCCATGTTATTCTTTTCACGGAGAAAATTGTGAGGAAGTTTCCAGGCTACACTTGGAGATTTCACTTGGTGTCAAACTACTCGCTTTATAAACATCAAACATGAAATAACATGCTAAACAAATCTCCAATTCAAGCACAAACAAGCTCTGTGCTTGAAATATAGAAGGATCAACATGATTTAGTGCTCGAATATTAATCTAAGAGAATATTTTTACATTAAAATAACAACTTGGATTATTTTACCTAAATAATTTCATTGTGTTTGACATAGATTAAATTTTTGCTCCTGTCTAGTATATGGATGCTTTTGTGTAACTTGCTTTCTCGAGCATTTTGAGTGGTTTTTTGAACCCATTGGACATGTAAATAATCCATTGTGTCTGCCTCCACATGTTTAGTTTAGTCCGTTCAGCAATTGTTTACTGGAAACTCCTCAAATTTTTATTCGTCACAAGCAATGAAATTGTCTGTTTTGATTTGTATCCAGTCAAATGCACAGCAGGCACAAAGAAAGAGTTTGGGAGAAAAATTCTTAGGTGTAAAAATGGGAGAATTCGGCTATGCACCTATCTTGTTATGTCTTATCCTCATTCTTGTATTCCTTTTCATCAAGTCAGTTATTGCTGGTAAGAGAATGTTCCTTCCAAATTTACTTCACCAAAGAATGGGTTTCCCTTTGTTTTAATAATGATTTTGTTTTCTGGATGAGGTAGCACCAAATCTTCCTAAAGTAACTGCTGTTGTTGGGCTTTGGGGATGGACTACTCTTTCTTTAGTATTTGTTGCTCTGTTTATGTTCTATAGATGTAGCAGGTAATTTCTTTTGGTTTTCTTGATCTTATTTTCTTACAAGTGTGGTCAAGAAACAGTCTCTGTTTTCAGTTCTTTTTTTTATTCAGTCCCCGTGTTCATCACTGTGGTTTTAAGAGAGCACTAATATTACATTTAAAGTCTTCTTCTTTTGCTAAACATAGTTATATCATTCATAATTTTTTTATTTGCTTGTATGATATGATTTGATATTCTTATGGTTGGCGTATGTTATGAACTCATATCATTAACCAATCAAAAAATAAAAAAGAACTTGTGTCGTTAAATGTGTGCCGCATTGCTTTTGAGACTTGCTAGAATATGGATTGGTGGACGTTGTCGTCGTTACACTAAAATACTGGGGTTTCCCTGACATCTTTGTTGATATAGTTTACTCATTCCAAAGAAAATAAGACCTCTTAGACTGTGGAAAGCAACTTGTTTTGATGTCTTAACATAGTAACATGTGCAATTCATTAGCACGGCTGTATGTTCTTTCACATTCTGATTGGGCCTTCAAACCTATAGAATACATGTTTTAGTCGCTTATCTGCAGATTGTTTCTGCAAATAAGAGAGCAAAAGTACTTACTAGTTTTAGGCTACCCCTTGCTTTATCCTATTAATGATTTTTAACATGTCTGCTTGAAGCATCTGGCTACGCCGCCTAGGAATTTGAAATGGTTCCAATAGGTACATGCATATTTCTGTCAGTAGTGAATCTAATACAATGCAGAGTCTATTTCCTTACAGAAAACATGAAAAATCTTCACTTGCCAGTTCTTAGTGAGCTTTTCTTTTAATACATAATTGAATTGTACTATGGTCCCCATGTCTGCATACACCCTCCATATTTTGTTGATTGTTTTTTGTGGAATCAAATTCAACAATAGATTTCTTGATGGATATTTTATGTAATCCTAAAATTGGTTTTGCTTTGTGCTGTCTATTTAAGAATAGAAATGTTGCCAGTCATCTATTTTCAATATATGATGTGAACTATAAACACATAAATGTTGATGAGCCGTTATGTTTTGGCTACACGATTTTATTATTGAATTCACTCATTTCCTGTCACTCCCACTATCACCACAGTAAAGATCCAGGTTATATCAAAAGGCTTGCAGACTTGGGTACTGATGCTGATACAAAGGTATGGTGTACACCATCCATTTTAATTTTTGCTCCTTTCCTCTTTTTCTTTGATTTCTTGTGTGCTGAAACTTGCCACATGGTAGATTTTCCATTAATATTTTTGCGTCAGCCTGCCGGATCTCATTTTGCTTTTTTATGCCCTTTTTTCTTTTTGTTTCCATTTCCCTTCTAAAGATCTAACTTTTTTTTTTGAATTTTTGCGCTTTTTTTTTTCTTTCTTTTGCTTGTGGGTGGGGGGGGGGGGGGGGGGGGGTTTTGGCGCAAAAGGTTGTATTTTGGGTTTTAAATTATAAATTTTTTTTTAATAAATAAAAAATAAAAA
>CAODLS010151406.1:0-24725 GCA_948243855.1 Flueggea neowawraea | reverse complement strand
TGTAATGGCTGATCAAGGAGGTAACAGTGTTTTGAGGGATTACAGGAAAGGAACCTGGACTGTGAGTGAAACCATGATTTTGATTGAAGCAAAAAAGATGGATGATGAGAGGAGGATGAAGAGAAGCAGTGACAGTGAAGGGAGAAGTAAACCAACTGAGCTGAGGTGGAAGTGGGTTGAGGATTATTGTTGGAAAAAAGGGTGTTTGAGAAGTCAAAACCAATGTAATGACAAGTGGGATAATTTGATGAGAGATTACAAGAAAGTTAGAGAGCATGAGAGGAGAGTTAGTGAGAGAGGGGAAGGTAGTGAAACTTCTTATTGGAGTCTTGAAAAGAATGAGAGGAAAGAAAAGAACTTGCCTAGTAATATGTTGCTTCAAATATATAAGGCTTTGGTGGATGTTGTGGAGAGGAGAGGGTCATCTCCAATATCGTCTTCAGGTGGTGGCGGAGGTGGTGGTGGTCAAAGAACGTTGAATATTGGTGGTGGTCGCGGTGGTGGTGGTGTTAGTTCTGATGTGGTGGTAGTAGAGAGAGTTCCTATAAGCAGTGTTGTGGTTCAGCAACAGCCTTCTCTGTTGCCTCCTATCTTGCAACAACATCATCCTCATCATCAAGTTCAAGTCTCACCTCCAATTCCTGTATTGCCTCTACCTCCGCCGCCTCCGCAGCCGCAAACACAACCGCAGTCTCACCTCCAATATTCCCAGCCATTGCCTACAGTAGGTATTTCCTCTCCTGCTAATTAATAATGCCTTAATTCTGATTATATATGCCATTAATGTGTTTAATTTGGTTGTTCTCCACTAAACCCTGCTTAAAGACGTGATCATATGAATTTAAAGGGTCCTTTGCAAATTGGCATTTAACTAGGGCCTTGCTTGTTTGGGGTTAGAAAAGATAAGAGAAATTCAATTTTTCCAAATGGAAGAAGTTAATTTGTTTCATTGAGTTTAGATTTTTACTCTCCGAGAAGTTGGAAGTATAACTTTCTGAGAACAAGGAAAATTACTTCTCAACAAAAATCTAGGGAAGTTTAACTTCGAAAAGTCAAATTTTCTTCCCAAATTACCTATAATATTTGTTCCTTGTTTCCAAATGGTTCACTCAAATGTTAAGTTTTTTTGTCTTTACATATATTTTTAAAAAAATAAAAAAATTGCACATTGTTAGAATTTCAACTTGAACCAAATAATACTTAAAGTATAATTTCTGGAAAATATGTTTTCCAAGAAATACACTACTCGAAAGATTGTTAAAATGAACCAAACAATGCCTAAGATGCTTAAGTTGTTGGTTTGGTTATTGTGTGAATTGGGTATGGCATGAACATACCAATAGACTTATAGTTTTTTCTAACAAGTATTTTAATTTTCTACCATGAATCGAACTCTCAAGTTCTTATTGAAGAGGACCCTAATACCAATAAACTATAAATTCATTGATAATACACTTATAATTTCGTGATACTAGAGTAGTATTTCGGTCAATTTGCACGGTTTTCAGTTAGTATTGATTTGTTTTGTGTAACACATATTTTCATGGTTTGGAGATGTGTGACAAATACACAGATTCGGATACAAGTGAGCATTCAGACTCACCAGCAAAGAGAAGAAAAAGAGGCATTGGAGGCACTGGAGAAGGAACAAGCACAGCAGGCACTGCAAGTGCAAGCACTTCACAATATGATCAAGTAGGCAATGCAATCTCAAGAAGTGCCTCCATTATTGCAGAAGCAATCCAAGCGTCTGAAAAAAGCAAAGAGAGAAGGCACAGAGAGCTACTTAGTGTTCATGAGAGAAGACTCAAGATTGAGGAGTCTAACACTGAGATCAACCGTAAAGGCATTAATGACTTGGTTGATGCCATTAACAAGCTTGCTAATTCAATTCTTGCCTTAGCTTCTCACAAGGCTCAATCAAGTACTACTCCTAAATGATCATCACAATTATTATTTAATCAAGTAATTAATTATTAAAGATTCATCTACTCTGATATATATCTGATGAGATTGATTCATCAATTGAGTTTTTAATATCACATTTTGTTGTACATAATTAATTAATTAATCATAACCTCGTTTGTATTTTTATGACATTTTTTTAGAATTTCTTCTCATGAAATCATTTACAATTATATGCAAATTACTCCACATATAGCAAAGTCTTATATAATTTCTTTATGTTACTTCAAAGAAAAAAAATTATATTCATAGGTTTAATTTTGTGGCTATGTTCATGTTCAATTAATGTCTACACAATTATGAAGGTTTATTTTGTGTAATAATAAGCACCGACTCAATATTTTAGTGGTGAATGCATATCTGCTAGCTAAATTGGTAAAAAAAAAGTTTATAGCGTTCGTTGAAGATTACTATTCTTAAGTATTATTGCTAGCATCAAAAATAGAAAAATGAAAAAAATTGACTATTAAAGGATGGATTATCATAAATGGAAGATTCATTAATGATAATGTGATAATTGTGGTAATGCAAATAAATAAATGTCTTCTATCTTTTTACTTTTTTGTTAATTATAATTTTTCAAACGTATGAAAGTAATATATTAACCGAAGCTAAAAAAAATACTAATATTAAAAATTCATAAAGAAGTAGAATAAAGTGACGGTATAGAAATAAGAAAAATTTTTGCCTATTTTTGGTGCATGTCTTCATATATGTACCAAGAAAATTAATCAGTAAAATGTGAATTAATAGATTTTAAAATAAATATTTTTTTATTGCTACAAAAGGACATCCAATTCATGTATCACTTGTTAATTTGTTTAGAACATGCACCAAAAATAGCAAAAATAAACCCTTCATAATTTATGCAATTCCCACGTGCTTGAATGTTTTAGAGCCGATTCTTAAGAGGTATGAGTAATCAACAGGGAAATATTAGGTCTATGAATAGTAAATTAATTAATTTATATAGGTATGTAAATTTTTTTCCCTCATAAATATTTTCTGTAATTATCAAATTTGTATAATTTTATTTTTTTAATTTGTATTATTTAATAGACAAGTCTATTCATTCCAAAAGAAAAGGATAAGAGCAATTAAAACCACTTATACAATAAAAAACTATGAATCACAAAGAATTGAGGAATGGTAACTTATTTAGCATATACAACATATAACATATTTTGAGCATTGAGCATTTAACATATTTTTCAAAAGTAGTATTATTCTCTCTATTTTTTATTATTTAAAAAGCTATTAATCCACTAAATCTCACTTACTAAACAAGCTCAAGAAGAAAATTGATGAAGAGTAAATACAGTCGAGAAAGAGTGACAGTGGGAAAGAAGAAGAGAAGTATAAATGAAAGAGTCATTCACAGAGAGAGCAGAGGCAGAAGTGAGACTGGTCAAAGAGGAGAGGGGTCAATGATCTCTGAAGGATGCGTCTGGCTCATAATTACGGAACTGCCATTTTTCTGGTGCCATTATTGGTGGCAGTCTCGTATTCTCTTCCGGTATTGCAAAGCCTGTCACAAAAGTTGTGTCTCTTTTTTTTTTTTGGCTTTCTGGCCTTTATTTCCACTGATCAGAAATCAGAAGAAGAAGTGTTATTATTGGCTAATTTGGTAGCCTGGCTGTATTTCTCTGACAAAAGCCTCTACTAAAGTTGCCCATTTTTTTCTTTCTTTCTTTTATTGTTTTCTTTGATTTTCTTAGATATTCTGAAGAGAATTGAAGACAGATATAATGGGCATATTTCGGCCCTCTCTATCCAATCCTCAAATTACTGCCTTCCTACCTTTACATTTTCCAATTCCCATTTGCTCCTCTTTCCACCATTATTTAAAATTTTATAAATTTGTTTTTAGTATATTTGACTAATTTATTAGCATAAATATGTTTTTATTATATTGAGTATTCTATTAATTTATCAATATTTCAATTTGTTTTTGTTAAAAAACGAGTCCGCCCACCTGAAGTTATGGATGGAGCCCGGACCTAAATTGGATGAAGTATCTAATGGGTTTAGTGAATGAATTCTACATATGGCCTTCACACGGTCCAAATTTATAATTTACGGATTCACTCAGCTCACTTTCAATATTTTAACAGAAATTTTAAAATTCGCACTTCGTTGCCAATTTTATAAATTACATATTTATAGACTTGTTTATATGTTATTTAGAATTTTTTTAGAATTTGTCATTTTACATACTTGTTTATATGGTATTTATATTTTGTTTCTTATTTTAAAACTTGAATGTTGTTTATATACTGTTGATATCTTATTTATATGTTGCATATCTTGTTTATAATATTATTTAATGTTGAAAAGAGCATATAAACAAAATATAAACAACATATAAATAATATATAGACAATAAATCAATAAGATATAAATTACAAATTTGTTTATATATTATTTTTAACATATAAACAACATGTAAATAAGATATCAAGAATATACAAACATCATTTAATTAATATATGGATAAGAACAATATATAAACAACATATAAATAAGATGCCTTAAATTTTGAAAATACAGACAAACATCAACAACAAATCCACAACATATAAATAAGATTCCTTGAATTTGAAAATACAATCTGTGAACCTGAAAAGTCACATGCGTACGAATGAAATATTACAAAGTGTATATGTAATATGTATATTATGTCATTACAAAATAAATATTGTAAACTTTTCTAAGTATACCATGTAATTATCACTTCTACATATGTTGTAGAAGAACCCATATAGCAACAATATATATAGGTGCTCTAAACTTGGTTATTTTAATCACTGCTACACACAAACAAAAATCTTTCCCGCTCATAAATGAGTGTGCCGTTGGCCTTGGTGCCTAGATGAAGAAGATGTCGTTATTCGTTGCACACTCAATCTTTTTTGCAAGAGATCGTTCTAGTGACTTTTAGGTTGCATTGTTCTAGTGGCTCTTAGATTGCGTATATATGTTACGTTCCCGTCGTTCAAACAAATGTGGTTCGTGGTGACTAGCAACGAATTGTTTCTTATATATTCAATCAAGTTTTTTCGTTGTGCGTTTCGAGATAAATTCTCAATCCTCTGTTTAATTATTTATTAATTATATATTGTTTATTCTTAAATGGATACCATCAATTTTCTTCTACTTACTATTATTTAGTAAATAGATGATAAGAAATAAATGATATTTTCTTTTTCAATTGAAATGGAAATTTGTTTATTTTCCTAATGAAAGTTGTGTATTTTGTCATGACTATGTCAATATTGGGTTGTTTTTGTATAGCTCAGTTTTTGATACTTGCATAGATTTACTGTCAATACAATCATATATTTTCAATATTGACGATGGTATTTGTATGTTCCTTCGAATATTGATGTTATATCAATATAGGAGTATTCAATTCCATCTCAATTACATTGGACCATAAATTGTATTTAGCAATTGTTAAATGATAAAATTTAACCTAATTTCGTTTTAAAAGATGAAAAACATAGAGACACATTTGTTGGTGATGTAATGCTGCCTGGGGGGAAAAAAGTAGCTACAGAAAAGGCGGAAAAAAGAAACTCCAGATCATGATTGTTTGTAGCCTAAATAATTGGTCCATATATTACAAGAAATGATTGCTGCCATAAAAGAATTGGGTACTCCTTATCCTGAGTTAATCAGAATTCGGGATCGATTCTTTTAGACAATCTTAAAAACTTCCCGAATAATTTTTTTTTCTGAATTTTTACAAATTTTCATCATCGAAATACAATGTTTTCTTCTTATGTTTTGAGGAATTTATAATCTATAAATTATATTTAATTAATGGATTAAAATTATTAATTAATTTTAAATCAGAAATCATACGTCCTAACAAAGAAATATTATACATTAATAGATTTTGCAATTTTTGGTGGTAAGAAAAAAATATATTCAAACTTTCCCCTTTATTAATTTTGCACATTATAAATTATAACCATCCAAGCCTCTAAGGGCAGGGTTTGACGGTAATCAAATAATATTTACAGTTACATATTTCAAATTCAATCCTTAAGAAAGGTAGGGAAAAAACAAAACTGCTTTGAACTTTAGTTCATCTCCTACCTTTTAAGAAGAAAAAAAATTTATAATCATCCACAATTGCTTTTGTCTATTAGCGCTAGCCTAGCTAGATCGATTAGCGAGGCAATCTAGTTGTGTTGATTAACGGAAATGTTACTAATGTGTAAGTTCAATCTAATTGATTTGGCAAAATAGTAGATTGGTCCTTCCAAAAAAAAATTATATAAATCACAAACTATTATGGCATCAAGAAACAATTTTGTTTCTTGATATTTAGATAGTTCTCACTAAGATATTAGATAGTTCTCTTATGCCTTTTGTTCATGATCACTGAAGAAGACCTCACTAAGATATTAGATAGTTTTCTTATGCCTTTTATTCCTGATTACTTAGCTAAACTCATGTACATGGTTATTGCTGGTTTTCCACAATTAAAATTCAATAATATTAATACTACTACATTTCTTCGAAGTCATTTTAGTTGAGTCAATAGGAGTGTAATGCCACGTTTGACATATAGTTAGTTTAACTGGATCGATGTTAAAAAAAAAAACTATTATTGCATTAAGAAACAATTTTGTTCAATCAGTAAAAGAGTCAATTGCATAGAATGACACAAATAAAACCAAAAATTTTACAAATGGCATCCCACGTTTTTTAACTTTTAAACATGTTCTCAAAAATTGCCAAAATCAATTTGAATAAAACAAATTATCTCGTGCAAATTCTCATTCCCTACCTCTTACGGTTTCTCTCTCATCTTCTCTATCTCTCCTCTCTTCTTCTCTCATCTCCTAATCAATTGGACCACTGTCGGCTTCATCAATCGGAGTTGAGACCATGGGGCTTCTGCGATTTCATCATGAAAAGACCACAAGATCCCAATAAGAACCGCAAATTGAGACAACATTCTCTTCGTTCTCTACCATCTTTACCTAAGGTTTTATCTCCACCTTCACTCTGGTCAGTTCGTCACAATAGCTTCAACGTTCTCTACCTTCATGATGGACATCCGACGCTCTTTTTAAAAAAATTGTGAAAGCCTTTGTACTCTATTATACGCCTCTGTAAACTATTATACACCTTTGTACACAATCTGAAAATATTATATTTTCTTTTACTTTTTTCAAAAACTGAACTTCTTACGAAAAGATCAATTTTTTGCAAACCAATTTGTCATGAATTTCCAAAAAATTGCAATTTTAATACATTTTTAACATTTGGTAACAATTTTAATAGTGAAAACTAGTGGTAAAATTTTTGAGATTTGAAATTTGTAATTCGTTATAAAAGTGTAATTCTCTCAGCAAAACCCAAAAATCGAAGAGGTTTTGTGCTCAACGCTGTTGTTGGGCTTCTTACTTTGACAAGAGATCTGATCCGATCATGTTGAATTAATTATCTCAGGTGCTCTTTAAAAAATTTTGATTTGTAATAATATATCCCATAATTTCTATATTATAATAATATAATCTTTTAATTTTAATTTGTAAGAATGTTATTTTCAAAACTATGAAATTTAAAAATGTTACATTAATATCAGTGAAGACCTATATAGATACTTTAAGTGGAAACCCTTAGAGATCTCAAGTGGAGACCTCTAGAGACCCTAGAGACCTATGAAGACCTCTAGAGACCAAGACCTCTAATGGAGACCCCCTGAAGCCACTGGAAACCTATGACGACCTTTAGTAGAGATCCTTGGAGATCCGAAAATGATATTTTTACAAATCAGTTTCTCTAATATGAGATTTTTACAAATTAATTTTTGATATAACATTTTTGAAAATCAGTTTTCTATATTGTTATAAAAGTGTGATTCTCCCGAAAGAGAGAGCATAACAATGAAGGCATCCTTGAGTAATAAACATGACATGATCGAGAGAATCATGCTTTTATAACAACATAGAAAACTGATTTTAAAAAATGTCATCTCAAAAATTAATTTGTAAAAATCTCAGATTAGATAAACTGATTTGTAAAAATGTCATTTCGGGGTCTCCACTGGAGTCTCCATAGGTTTCTAGGATATCTAAAGATCTTTATTGGAGGTTTCTAAAGATCTCCATTGGAGATCTCTATGGGGTCTCTTCTGATATTAATGTGACATTTTTAAATTCTATAGTTTTGAAAATGATATTTTTACAAATTAAAATTTAAATATTTTATTATTATAATATAAAAATTATGGGGTATATTATTACAAATCAAAATTTTTCAAGAGGCACATGAGCTAATTAACTCCTTTCTTTCCTTTTCTTTTTTGACCGAACATTATCGCCATACTCTTTTGGTGTTCATTTGAATGTTCTTTTTTCAATTTTCATACTTTTCAATTTACCGTATAAATTTTAACTTTCTAATTGTGTCATATATTAATATTTGTCTTTTCACTGAGTTAATATAAACATGTTATGTGTTGATCTATCAGCTGAATTAACACATAATAATAATACTGCCTTCTCAAATTAAAACTGAAAAAAAAAGAAGAGTAAAAAAAAGAGGCCATTGTAATGTTTTCAACTTATCAAAACAAAACGTTAATTTTTTTCATTAGCCTAAACAGATTAATAAATTTCATTGTTTTTATCAACTCAGCCCACGGGCTAGAACACATTAGTCATTACGCGTGAATATTAGTAAACTTATATAATTAACAAACCAAAACTTGTTTATAAAAAATACAAGCTTAAAACTCCTTAGAGCATTTTAGTGCATTAACCTATTCAGGTATTGATGAGGCTGTTATATTAACAATTTATTAATTATTCACTTATTATATTATCTCTCTCTAATCTTTAACATCTTATTATGAGACTCACAATCATTTAACTTATTATTTAATTTATTTAGAATATATAAATAGTAAAAAATATATTTACTTCACATAAATAGTTTTGTGAGTCAATGTTTAAATTAAAAATAATATTTGAAATAAATCTATCAAATAAATTATTTAATTAAACTTTTAAAAGCAATATTTTTTTTAAAAATAAAATAACTAGTAAATTGGATAAATATTTAAATTGAAAAATATATTTATCAATGAAAAGAGATTCAAAATTAACCAAAAAAAAATAAATTATGCAAAATGGAAAGAATGTTTACAATACATATTCTAATAAACAAGAAAAAAAATGAAAACAAAATTCTAATATTGGAAATATATTTATTATAAAATAATTTAATTGAATTTCTGAAAAGTATTAATTTTTGAAAACAAAATTAAACCATTGATTGGATTAATATTTAAATTAAAATAATATAATTGTTAATGAGAGGAAATTTGAATAAACTATAGTAATAAAGAAAGAAAGAGATTGCAATTTGCACAATAATAAAAAAAATATAAAAAATACATTTTAAAGCTGTTGTTGCCTTGAACAACAATGAAGATGAACAATTTTTGAGTTCTTCACGCGTATCCTGCAAAACAATGAAAATTAGAAGTCGAGGGTTGTGCCCCCAATGTCACTATGACACTTAAGTTAGTGGAGTATTTGAGAGAGAGTTTTGGGAGCTAGTAGGCAAAATGAAAACGTACCTAAGTAAATGTGGGAGTGTTTATTTATAGGAGACATGAGGAAGTTGTTGTAACTTCCAGGAGAGATTTTCACGTGATTTAGGTTATCAACAGATGATTTCCTCATATGTTCCTTGATTCCCTGATTCTGTTGATGCTTGAATGAGTCTTGATGAGTCAATCTAAATGTGCCTTTTTCGTTCTTCAGAATATTGGGTTTCTAGAAGGTGGGCTTATTGCATCTTGGGCTTCCATCCCATTGGGTGTTACGGGTCTTGTTGGACTTAATAGGCCTCGACCCATGACACATCAATTGCTCTCAACTCCTATATTTGAGTTTTTCAAATGTAGGAGTAATTCATTGATCATAAATGGGAATATTTCATAAAATTTTTCAATCGTCGGAGTGTATAAAACGTAAGGAACTTTACGGTTGATTTTTGTGTTGTAAGGAGCATTTCTCTATGTTCTAAAAACTCGAGGGACTTCTGATGTAGTTTTGTAAATTGAAGTTGGATTGACTTATGTCTTCTACTTTGCATGGATTCACGCCACTGCCTTGCTTAGTTTTCCTTTATCTTTATCTGTTGAGTTTGGATAGGCTCCCATAAGTTAATCATGATATCCAAGTTGTGTCATCATATTATGCAGGCTTAGTCACATGTTCTTCCTCCTGTCAATTTGGTCACCTTTTCTCCCTTTTCTTTTTGCTCTTGATTTCTTTAAGAAGTCGTCTGCATAAGTTAATCATAATACTAAGTTACTGCATCTCTTTTTCTTGTTTTTGTCTTTGTCGACTCGGCATTGCAATTGCGTCTTTGTGAGACTTCAACATCCATTGCTTTAACCTTTGCAATGTTAGATTCAATTCCCTTTTGAGTTATCATGCAACCTAAGAACTTTCCTGATTCTACTCCAAAAGAGCATTTGTTAGGGTTAAGTCTCATGTTGTATTGTCTCATCACTTCAAACACAGTGGATAATTTTTCTACATGAGACTTGCCTTTCCTACTCTTCACAATCATGTCATCCACGTAGGCCTCCATGGTGTTTCTTAGGATATCTTTGAAAACCTTGTTTATCATCATTTGGTAAGTTGCTCTCGTGTTCTTTAGCCCAAAAGGCATAACTTTGTAACGGTACGTGCCTTTCTCGGTAATAAATGTTGTTTTCTCCTCATCATATGGATGTATCATGATCTGGTCGTATCCTGATAATGCATCCATGAAGCTTAGGAGTTTGCATCTTGAATTTTTATCAACCAACTTGTCAATGCAAAGCAGAGGGTAAGAGTCCTTTGGGCATGCATTGTTTAGATTCGTGAAGACACAAACTCTCCATTTCCAGTTGGGTTTATTCACCATCATCACATTTGCTAACCAGTCAAGGTAATATATTTGACGTATGAAACCCGCTTCCAACATCTTCTCAATTTCTTCTTCCAATGTCTATGCCCTTTTAGGGGATATATTCCTCTTCTTCTGCTTAATTGGAAACGCCTTGGAATCAACATTGAGATGATGGGAAATCACCTTAGGATTAATCCCAGACATATCCTTGAGGTTCCAAGCAAAAATATCCGCGTTAACTCGCAGACACTTTACTATCTCCTTCTTGACTTTTATTGATAATTGTTTTCCCATATTGTCCAATTTTTTCACCGCTTCCAATTTTTCATCAGGTTGCTTCTCTTTTTCAGTTGTTTCTCCATTAATTGCTAAGACTTCATTTTTCTTCACATTCTGCATCTTAACTGAAGATACGTAACACTTTCTTGCACTTTTTGGTCACCCCACATTTGACCAACATCCTTAGGAGTTGGAAATTTCATTAGGAGGTATGCTAAGGAGACCACTACTCTCATTTTGTTCAATAAAGACCTTCTAAATATTACATTGTATGCTGAGGAGGTGGACTTGACTATTATGAAAATGGTCATCCTTGTTATCACACATGGTTCTTTTCCCAATGTCATAGGGAGTTGCATCGATCCAACAATGGGGACAACCTCCCCTGTGAAGCTGTAAAGAGGAATATCAACACTTTTTAACCTATCTTGTGTCAAGTTCATCTTTTGAAAGCAATTCCAATATATCAAGTTCACAGAACTCCTATTGTCTATCAAAATTCTTTCAATGAGATATTTGTCCACAATGGTCTAGATCACCAGAGGATCATCATAAGGTATGCGCACATCCCCTCTGTCCTCAGAAGTGAAGGTGATTGGTTGTTCTTCCTCTTCCAATGTTCTCAATTAATTTACTTGATATGCCTCTCTGGCATAAACTTTCCTTGCGGCGGATGAGTCTCTTGCCATAGTATCTTCTCCCGATATGGAGTTTATGAAAGGGTGAGCTGTTTTGTTGTCTAGTTAGGGGTTCTCTGTTGATTCCTCCTTTCCCCTTAGGACGTCTACCCTTTTCTCTTCTATCATTTTCTTTACGCTCATAACATCGACAATCATCATTCCTTCTATTCATGCATCCTTTATCATCATTCACTCTTCCACCTCGAGGGTATTCAGTTCTATCTCCTCTCCAAGGTTCTGCATAGACAAATCTTTCCAATTTTTCTTCTCTCACCAATGACTCTATCTTGTTCATAAAGGTTCGACATTTTCCTGTCGAATGCCCATAAGTACCATGAAACCGACAAAATACCTCTTCATCCTTCCCCATCATTCTATCAGCTTTTGAGGGAAGGGTGATAAGGTCATATCCTTCAGTAGCGGCCAGAATAGAAGACCTTGATTCGGTAAAGGGATGGTACTTCTCAAACTTGAACTTGGGGGATTTTCTCAAGTCTCCACCCTTTTCTCTCTTCTTATCAGACTCTTCCTAAGTCTCATTTTCCTTTCTCTTACGATCATCTTTTGGCCTAATCGTTCTCATGACTTTAGCCTGCAAGATGTATTTGCTAGCAATAGTGAACAAGTTGGCCAGAGTTTTTGGTTGATCAAGGGACATGACCTTTTGTAGTTCTGTTGAACCCTTGGAGTAATGTTGCAACAGTAACCCCAGGCTGTAGTTGTGGATTTCTAAGGTCGCATTCTTGAATCTATCCATATATTGCTTCAAAGTCTCCTTTTCCCTTTGCATGATGCTCAACAGGGATATAACATCTTTCTTTCGTTTGTTATGGATGATGAATGCGTTAGTGAATTCTTTCTTCAATTAGGCGAAGGACGAGATTGAAGCCTTCTTCAAACTACTGAACCATGTTCGCGCAAGGTCCTTCAGCGTAACGAAAAACGTCTTGCACATGATTGCATCCTCATAATCATAGAGAAGCATAATGGCTTCATAATTCTGAAAGTGTTCATGGGGATCTTCCTTGCCCGTGAAGGAGGGCAATGGATGCATCTTGAACTTCTTAGGCAATGGCTTCTCTATAATCTCCTTAGTGAAAGGGTTCTATCCTTTTCGTGGTGCCTCTTTTGTTGGAGCCAACTTCTTCTGCTCCAAGACTTCTTCCGCGATCTTTTGTACATCAACCATATCCTTTGCCATTAGCATGGATTAGTTATCTTACTCCATCTTTTTGGTTGAAGCCTTTGGGTTCCCCCTGCATATGCTCTCTACGACCTCTTGGAATTTCTCCTTGCCTTCTTGAAAAGTAGATTCTTCCTTTTTCTCTTGGAGGAACACACCTTTCCTCGGGAACTCTAGGCTCTGGATCTGCTAGGATGCGAGAAAAAAGGGCCTTGATGATGGCTCTCCACAAGAGATTTTTTTTACGAATGGTGGGGTGCTCGCTTTTGGAAAAGGCTTGCAGATCATGTGGCAATGACATTTGTGAAGATTCTTCTTAAACATGGTCATCATCTCCTGGATCATGCTCCGGTTCTCCTCGTTTTCATGCTTCAATGCCTCATAATCATTGAAAGGGACAATATGGTTGGTTGTTTCAGATGCTCTTGCACCACCTTGAGCTCTTGTGCCTCCTTGAGCTCCCGCGACTTTGTGAACTTCTTGAGTTCCTTAGAGGGTCGCAACACTCTCGTGGCCTTCTTCCTCACGTTGGCCTCCCATCTGAGGTCTTGTTTGCACCACCATCTTATCGCTGTCTTTGGGTTGGTTCTGTCAAAAGAAAGATTGATGTGGAAAAAGTTGCTAAAGAACACGACTTTCTTCATCTGTAGTGTTATTTCTTCCTTTAGAAGCCAAACAACAAAGGGCATTTGGATGGCAAATTGTGCTGGCATTGAGCCCTTCACTATTGCTATGGATATGGAGGGAACTGATGGCAAAGAAAGAGGCCAGGTACTGGGACTTAGTATTTGTGTTTTTCAACTTTTGGAAAATTGAGGATTTGAATTTACAAATCGTTTCTCATGATTTTGTTAGAATTTGAGACTTGGAACATTTGGAGCTAGAGCCTTGATCAGATAATGAATTATTGTAATAGCTACAATTAATGGTGTTTGAGTGCAAACATTGGATAGCATCATATGATGCTAAATGATTAAAATAGAGATGCAATTTTTTGATTTTTTCTCAAGAATTCTCAGTTTGTTAGTTATATGGAGCGTATAGTTTGGTGAGACTTGACGCAACTCAACTTTGGTATACTTTTAAGCGCAGGATGACACAACATTGAGAAGCAAAGTTCCCTGTTTGCTTTGGCAGTTGCTGACATTCTATTATTGAACATGTAAGTCTCATAAGCTTAGCACCATTGTACTAGTATTTCCCAGCGCTCTTTTTCCTGCTGATCAGTAACTTGATGTCATCATACAATGGATAAATCATTTTGTTAAATTGTCTTAAATTGTGATATTTGATTCTAAACTCAAAGTACTGTGGTATTAATCATTTAATTACTTATAAATTGTAGATAATTTAATTATAATTGAACTATTTAAATTGAATCGACTGTAAATTATTATAAATGAATAAAACAATTTGTCCTTACTTCAAAACATATGTGGACAAATTTTTTGCAAACATTTTGTCCCTAATGAGTACCTTCTAGGAAGAAAAATTTGGTACAGAACACATTTTGCTCTCAGAAGCAATATTTTATGGACAAAATTTTTTGTCCCGAAAGATACATTTTATTAACTAAATGATTTGTCTACGATCATTATCTTTATGGACAAGACATTGTGTTCTCACTATGTGAGAGCAATTACGGACGCAATTATTTCGTCCAAAAATCATCGGGAAAGATTTACCATTGCAAACTTTTGTGGACGAATTAATGCTTCAGGGACAAGAGAACTCAGTTTTAGGGACGTAAGTCGGCGTCCTTGAAAGACAACTAATATCAGACGAACTTTACTTTCGTCCACAAATCTCTAACATTTAAGGACGAATTTTTTTTCGTCCTCATGGACTTTTACCTTCGCAGATTTAGCCACGCTATTTATCGTCCCTAAAAACAATTCCGGACGAAAAAGCATTCTTTGGGGACGAAATCTGTCTTACTAAATCGTGTATTTTCTTGTAGTGAGACATCCTAGCTACTTGGCGTCATTCATCCCATGTTGATGCAATTTTTCTTCAATGTGTTTTTTTTAGAAATTCTTATGATGTGAATTCTTTTGCTGAAAAACTGTAAATGTTAATATTATATGCAGGTGGTGCCATGATATCGGTCGAGAGCATGCAGCCAACAGACCTCTTCTAAAAACAATTTTCAGGTACTTTAGCAGTTCACTTATGTTATTGGTTATGCAGTATGATTCTTTACATATCATTAATCTAACATCTTAAACTTTGCGTAGGTCATGATGCGCTTGCTCAACTCCCATAAAACCACACTTCCGTTCCGTAAAACCACACTTCTTTTCATCATACGGGATAAAACAAAGGTCTCCATTTTCCAGTAAGCTACGGTATTGTTTCCTGTATATTTATTGTAATCCTTTTGTTGATCACTATTGCAGACTCCACTTGAAAAATTGGAGGCAAAACTTAGAGAAGATATCCAGGAGGTATTTTCAATCATTATTGTTTATCTAGATTTTCCTCTCAATGCTCTTGTTAAGAGTCTACTCTTTTCAGTGTATTCAGAGGTTGTAATTTCTGCAGATATGGGATACAGTTGTCAAACCTGAGGAATACGAAGATGCTCTTTTCAATGAGTTTTTTAATGTATGAAGATGCCTTGTCTTTGTCCTAATGGTGCATTAATTTATGTGATAATGGGTTTGCGTTATTACTTTGATTATTGATTTGAAGGTGGAGGTCTATGCTTTGTCTAGCTGTGAAGACAAGGAGGAACAATTTAAGGAGCAGGTAAACCTTCAATAATATTATTGACCTAATTATTGTGAAGTTATCATATTAAGTTGTTTTGTTTGCGATTTGTGAGATTTTTCCAGCTAGCGCTTGTCAGTTGCAACATTATCTAATAAATGGGTCTACATGACTTTAGTTTATTAAGTTGTTGCAAATATTTCGTGAAGCCAAACTCTTTATCCTTAGCTTGTAGCTTTGAGATCTTCTATTTCTATCAAAGGGTTACTGCCTAATACAATGTCTTATACAGGTTGCTCAACTTAGGCAGCGTTTTTACCATTATATTTCTCCTGGAGGACTGGCTGGTGATAGTCGGGAAGTTGTCCCTGCTTCGGGATTTCTATCAGTGTGCAAGAGATATGGAAAATTATAGAAGAGAACAAGGATCTTGGTCTTCCTGCTCACAAGGTGTATTAAATGCACATGCTCCATCAATTTAGATTTTTTTTCTGTTCATTTATATGTATTATATGTCTTCCATTTACCAGAAAATGGTCTCCACTATTCGTGGTGAAGAAATTGCTAATGAGGAGCTCAAAGTCTTGGCCTCTGATGAGGTACATAATTGGATCTGTTTGAAGAAGTGGAATCTTTTCATTGTTCCCATTTAGAATATGAACCAACAGTTTTATATTAGAGTGAAAAGAACTTCAAATTGATTTGAGTAGGGATGGATGTCACTGAAGGAAGCTGTTAAGCGGGTCCAGTCAATGCCTTTGGGGAAAAAATCAGCTCTATTTTAGAAAGATATCTTTCGGAGTAAGCGTGAATATAATCTTCTAGCTTACTTGGTTAATTTTATGTATGTTCTTTTTACAACTTGACTTGTTAATAATTATTTTCTCTGAGCGATCTTGTCTTCACAGATACGATAGAGGAGCAGAATATTATGATGAAGAAGTAAGGAATGCAAAACGCAAGCAATTGGAATTGGAAGCATTGAATGTGAGGCAAACTACTCATATTGTTATTCCGTTAAAAAATATGCATCGAGCGGAATCGCAATAATTCGGTTCTTCTTTGTTTTGTGCAGATGGTACATCCTGCTTATGTTACAATTTTGCAGCATCTTCATTCTAAAGCCCTTGAAGATTTTAAGAATGGGTTGGAGAGTTCATTTAAAGCAGGAAAAGAATTCACAGCTTTTTCATGTTCTGATCGCTGCCTGAGTGAGTTTGACCGAGGCTGTCAAGGTAATATAATATATTTAGCAGCTTATATATATGCCTGTGCATGTTATGTTCACTTTCTTGTAGTTGATGGCTGATGTTTAATTTCCTTCTTTCTTAGATGTGGCTGTAAGACAGGCCTGACGGGATCATGCTTCCAAAGAGCGTGAACAACTTAAACGTCATCTTGATGATTTAGTTGATATAGTTAAGGTGAGCGACAACCAAATGCTTTTACTTTTGTTTTATTCTTTTTCACCGTGGATATTCCTTTTTATACTTGGCTGCGTGGAGAATATGCAAGTGAAATATTTGCAAAAATAAACTACTTTTGCTTTGGTGGTAAAAAATAAACCCACTTTTGAATTTAGATAAAGATCCAATTGTTGTTTCTTTTGGACTTAAAGGGATTGAAAATCTAGATAAAAAGTTGGTTGAAGCAAAGAAGAATGAGTATTTTGTTGTCGAATCATTGTTAACTATATTTACTAAGAGAAATATTGGTCAAAGTTTATGAATATAATATCTGTTGGAAAAAGCGGTTTATCCATAATTAGTGAACTAATCTCGGTCGGTCAAGATATAAATCGAGACCAAGGACCGAGTCATTTGGCAAGCCCAATTGGCAGTATGGAAGAGTGGGCTTCATATCAAGTAGAAAGGTCCAAACTAAATATAAATAGTGTTAAATTAGGTAATTATCAATCCATCCAACTACAGACTTTCCAATATGAAACAAAGAGAAAACACATTCTCTCAATACGCTAAAGAGAACAGACGTTCTCTCCACCCAAATAGAAGAAGAAAATGTTCCTCTTCTCCTTCTCACTCAGTCCTGCTCAGATTTGGTGCAACATCTAGACTGTGAACAAGTCGAGTACTTATATCGTCAAAGAAATCGTGGTTTACTCGTGAGACCGACAAAGTTCTTGATCTTGTATCGCCGCTGACCTTGCTGTTTAGTCCGTTGTCTTCCGCTGCCAAGAGGTCGACAACTCGAATTGGCCTTCTTAGTTGCTCGTCCGTCAACCGATACGTGTATTCCTTCATTGGTGACAGAACACAGGTACGAATTTCGGCTATTTGTTTCAAAATTATTGTTCGTCTTTATCCTGGATGCCTATTGTTTCTTTCATGCATTCGACTTTCTTTCTTTAACTTGAATTTTGCTTCGAGTATGTCCGAAGCCGATTTTTCAAAGTTGGAATTTCGAAAATCCGACCACCATTGAGATCAGCGATCCTAAAAACGTATCTTGACCAAGTTTTGTCACCGAAAACGCTGGAAAGGCCCTCAAATCGGCAAAAATCAGATGTGGTTACACTGAGTGGGAGAATTCTTGAGACAAAGTGGAAAACATTTCATTTTATTTGCAACTCAGGAATTAAGACCCTTAGGATCACTCAATCTAGGTGGGAGAATTCTTGAGGAGGATGGGGGATGAGGAAGAAAGTTGGATAATGTAAGTTTGAAGATTACATCCTTGGTATTTAAAAACTTAAAAGATTGATCCGAGCGATCGTTATCTTTTTCTCTGGAAGGGATACATTTAAAAGACTTGGAAACGATTCAATTTTTATCTCATCTACTTGAAGTGTGTGCAGATATTTCTGATCCTGACTTAAGTGAGAACATGATTGTTATTTTTCAGTCAGAGTAGGGAACTTGGATCTAGTGCGAGTTCCTAGATGGAGTTTGAACTCAATATGAGAATTTTTGATAACGCATAGAACTAAAAGTGACAGTCTCACGATGACATTTTTTTAATGAATGAAAAAGTCGTGATCTTTTTAGTAACCCACAAGTCAATAACGAACCTGCGAGTATGTTAGATGTTCACTCATCCCAGTGAAAGTTGTATGGATTAAAACAATTGAAGTGCGAATGATATTTGGGATTGAACCATATTTTAGAAATGGTTAATCTAATCGAAGGGGGAACACCTATTGGAGTAAGTGGATAAGTTTGCAATAAATTGAGTAAGACATAAATAATCGCTTAATTGGAATTTAGTCAACAAGATTGGAAAGACCACCTTGTTGAAAGATTTACCTTCATCGAATTGACTTTGGTATTTGAGCCAGTCTATACCTTGACCTACATTAAGAGATGTAGAAACTCATTCTCTTAATAGAGAATTTGGAGTAGAAACTTACATAGTTTAACCTAACGATTTTATCGTTTAAGGAAAGACCTTAGGCAATCTCCAAAAGAATGGTACGTTCATGTGGTGATAATACTGAGGTGAATCTTATCATTCTAACCTTGTGTGAACATTACACTCGTATCTAGAAAAGTCTAGCATACATGAATGACTGTAAAGATTGATCGAGATCCAACTTTGAGATTAATAATATGGGTTTACCTTTGAATCAAATTCCAAGAGATCATTCGAGTGGATTGTTGTTCCTTTCCAAAAGAGATGAATCAACAAAGTCCTCGAATGCTTTAAAATGCAAAAATACATTACCAATAGGTAACCCATGACTAAGAGCAAGTTTCTTAGCAAATGCATGTGTCTATGAACTATGTGAAAGGAAGAGCATGTAAGGAATGTTCTCCACAAAAATGTTATGTAAATGTCTTTTGTAGTCTATAATACATATGTTGATTGCAAGAATATATGCCTAGATGTGCACAATGCCTAGAGTTTGTTGTGCGGTCAAGTTAACTAGCAAATATTGATCCAACACATAAGGAGGATGTTGGGAAGTAGTGAACAGGACATTTGGATGCTTTAGAGGCACTGTAAAGCACTGTGTTATCGTAAGGGCTTACGATAAAATGAGACACAATAGCTAGTTGGACAGGTGATGTGGATTATAGGAAGTCCATGTCTGGTTATATGTTCTTAATTGACAGAAATGATATTCCGCATTATAGCGAGGAATACATATAAGTGTGTGGTAAAAGAAGTTGAGACTATAACTTCATAAGCTACAATGTAATAGAAAGGTTGGTTATATAGTGGAATGATCCACTTAGCACTAACCCCCTAAAGAATCAATGACAGTCCTTAGTGGCAGTTGACTCCATTTGCTTAAGGATCGTGAAGATCTATTATAAGTCTGAGCAAATTGAGATCAAGTATAATTTTGTGAAAGGTTTGGTTACACAATGACAAATGAATTTTAGTACAAGTTTTAAAAAGAGAAGTTGACTTGGAAGTATAAGTCTGTGCAAGATGAGATAGCATATTCATTGGTAAAAGCCTATAAGGAATAAAGTTCCTTAATACCTGTATAGCAGAAGAAATGTGTAATCCCTTAAAATATGATCTTTAATAAGATCATTGTAGGCAACACACGAGCATAAATGTTGAGAGTTGATATTTGTTATAGCATTGAGTATTAAAAGCATGTTGGATAGAGAAGTGACCCATTCACACGGGTGTTTATCTTAGTTTTTCCAGTTTGTTGGGGAAGATCTAAGATGAGACTAATTTTGAATACAGAAGAGAGCATGTTCATAATAAAGAGGTCGTCTTGCATTTTATGGTGGTGATCTCATTGTAAAAGGCAAGAAAAATATTATGAAAAGAGACATACGCCATATGATAAACTCATATGTTGATCATAAAATTGATCAAATGCTAAAATTAAGAAACTTTAGCATATTTTGTATTAAAGTCAGATGTAATCCTGTTAAGGTGTAGATAGGTTAGATGGCGAAATGCATCTTAACCGAAACTTTTGTGTAGTGTTGACAATGTTGCATAAACTTGCACTCCTCCAAGGGAAGGAAAGAACACCACAACACATGATCATACCATTTGTACTATATACGTTACCATAGGGATGGAAAATATTGATAAACGATCTCAATTTTCATAGTGTGAGACCTTGTCGTGAACATGTGGTTCTCAGTACTACCTACCCTTTGCACCCTTAACACTTTCAAAACGTATAGTTGAGTTTGACTACTTTAACTTATCGTTAACGGTCATGGTTGATTCGGCAAAGCATGACAAGCTGGGCAAGTAAACTTGGGTATGTGGATTTTCCAGTGTAAGAGAGAAAATTTATTTCTAGACCCATTCGCACTAGTCTCAAAAGTTTACTAAGCCAGCTCTTATGTAGCATGTCACTTGATGTATGAACTTTGAGTAAAGTTTTTGTGAGATCGAGAAGTTTAGAAGCAGCGATTGTGTGGTTACGAACTAGGGAAAGATATACATCTTCAATAGATTGTACTGTTGTTGCATACACCTTGGTAGAATGGAGTTGTTATACAAAAGATGTCTTCTAGCAGGATTGAGATATGAGTTGTTATATATCCCTAACATATGTACAAAATATGTTCTCATCGTATGCTGGTCGCATGGTCTATTTGCTTGTATGACACGAGATCATTAATTATGATTGGTAGTAGTTCTATTATGATCCATGACAATGTATGGTTCCGTCATATGCGAGTAAAAGATATTGAAAAAAGCGGTCCGCCCATTACGAGTGAATCAATCCCGGTCGGTCAAGGTATAAACTGAGACCAAGGACCGAGTCATTTAGCAAGCCCAATTGGTAGTATGGATGAGTGGGCTTCTTATTGAGTAGAAAGGCCCCAAATGACACTAAATGTAAATAGTGTTAAATTAGGTAATTATCAATCCATCCAACTATAGACTTTCCAATTTGAAATAGAGAGAAAACACATTCTCTCAATAAACTAAAGAGAATAGACGTTCTCTCCACCAAAACAGAAGAAGAAAATGTTCCTCTTCTCTCTTCTCCTCCCCACTCAGTCCTGCTCAGATTTGGTGCAACATCTAGATTGCGAACAAGCCGAGTACTCTCATCATTAAAGTGATTGTGGTTTACTTGCGAGGCCGATAATGTTCTTGATCCTGCATCGCCGCTGACCTTGTTATTCTGCCCACTGTCTTCCACTACCAAAAGGTCAGCAAACTTGAACTAGCCTTCTTAGTTGTTCATCTATCGACTGGTACATGTATTACTTCAACATCATTCAAGGATTTTAAAATATGAAATTTCACAAGAACATGTGAATTTAGGTAAAAAAAATATATTATAAAAAATATATTAGTTATATCACTAAATATATACTTAATAATTTGTCCTCACTAAAAAGGAATTAATGTATTTGTTCGTTGTGAGAGTTCTATATCTGACAAAAATCAACAAAAAAAACTTGAATGTTGTTATTGCATGTCTTTTCTTTATCTACCATGACAAGTTATTATTTCTCATATATTTTATTGTTTTTATATTCATTGTACAAACTTTTAGTGTCACTTTTAATTGTTCACCTCTCCTTGTAATAGGGAAAAATTAAATATTAAATATTTTATAAAAGTTCATAAAATAGAGAGTTAAATATAAAGAATAATATTAGAGAGCATACATACCTTCGACATTTATAATTAATGGAGGGTACCATTGACGATATTTATCAAAAAATATATCTAAAAATGGAGAGTACCATTGAGGATACTATTATATGGCTAAAAGAAAGATAAGACAAAAAAAAATTGAGGATATAAGAGCATAAGTGATTTCCTCGGGCATTGATGTAAAAACAAGGAGTTAGTTATCTAAGGCATAGATGTCCATATATGCGTTGAGTTTTTTCCTTTTTCTTTTTCACTAGATACCAACTGTTAATTTCTTGTACTCTTGTTTCCTGCAGTTAATCTTTATATACCACCCATCGTATGAAGATAAACTCTATAAGAACTTTAACTCGATCATTAGTTTGGTAGCTGTAACATTAACAAAAGCATTCTTACTTATCAAAAAGAAAAGCATAAGTGATTACCTAATCAGAATGGCATTAGTAATTAATATTTGTTCTGTTAAATGTCATTTTGATTTTTGTCTATATTTATGGGAAAAAATAATCGTTTTTCATATGACATCTTTTGTGCCTTTCGTCTTTCAGAAGGCTCTAACGGACAAACCGTTAGGAGGACTTCGACTTGTAACGGATTTGGCAATGATGGCAATGCAATTTGCAGCACTTGTGATGCTAAATAAAAAATCATAGAAGATCATACAAAATCACAATCTTTTTATTTCAATCCCTGAATTGAGAGTTTACATGCGTGGTTTTTCTTGATTACTCTTGTCTTTTCGGTTTGCATTATTTCTCTTTTCTCGGAGGCTTTGGCACCGAAAGGGTTATTTCAGTTATTATACTGTGTTCTGACCAAGAAAGGGGAAGTCTTGGTAAATTTATGATTATTTTTATGTGCGAGTGTACTGCTCTCCCTAGCTGAAACTGCAGATCTGAAACAAATCAAACTAATAAATTTGCTATTATAAACCTGATCCTGTGGCTAAAAAACTATAAAAGTGGAACCAAGTACAGAAAAAAAATAAATGCAGGAACCCAAGTGATTACACTGTCAGGATGGTAATAGTAATATACTTCTATTTACCTGAGCCACTGGTTTCCTTCGTTACTCGTCAAAAAAATATTAGTTTCCTTTATCAGTTGAAGAAGAATAACTAGTGAATCACTCGTGCGCTGCACGTTTATTACAAAAGATAGTCTAAATAATCTTGTAAAAAATAATAAGGCAAATGCATCTATTATTTTTAAATTGACATTGAAAAAAATAATATATACGCAAAGCTTCAATCAAGTTAATTAGAGTGCTTATCTTGAGCTTCAATTCATCTACTCTTAATATAATTGTCAAATGATAATGGCATACACTGATTAAGAGTGAGTTTGGCAAATATACCAATCTGTATAGAATTAGGAAGGGATCCTTTTTTCTTATAAACAGGCAGTATGTTTTGTATTACAAATCATAGATTAAATTAATAATAATTGATCCACCTTCAAAAAAAATTGTTCTTTTCTCTTTTTCTTTATTATTTATTTTCTTGTGGTTGTATTTTTAAGCCCCAACATCAATAATATTTAGGGAAAATTACTATTTTGTCTCTGTGTTATAGTCGAATTCATGATTATGCTACTGTATTTTAAAAAAGCTCCTATTGCATCTTTACTCTTAAATTTCATTAGAATTCAATCATAACTAATAGGACAAAAAAGAGTGACTTAATAAACGTTGTCTTGTTAGTTCTAAATGACAGAATTTAAGAGTAGAGATGCAATAGAAGCCTTTTCAAAAAACAATGACGTAATCACGAATTCGACTATAACACAGGAACGACATAGTGATTTCCTCTAATATTTATTGCAATAGAAAAATATTGGTACTCAATTGAATATGAAAAATCTCACAATATATCCAAGCTATCTATAGATATTTTGTATAACTTGTACTAAAGAAGGTCATCCTGCCCAATGTTTCTATTTCCATCTGCAGGAAGTAACAGAATGGAAGAATTAATGAAAGAACAGAAGTCGAGGTGGAAGCCACCGATTCGATCCAAGCAGGTTCATGTTTTCCGTTTACCCGTATAAGAATAATGATAATGGCATAGGAAAATGGCTGTTTATATGATGAATTATAGGAAATATGCATGCTACACAGTTTTATATTTGTAAAATACAATATTCTTGAGTTCTGAATAT
The DNA here is from genome assembly GCA_948243855.1 of Flueggea neowawraea. Lineage (NCBI taxonomy): Eukaryota > Viridiplantae > Streptophyta > Magnoliopsida > Malpighiales > Phyllanthaceae > Flueggea > Flueggea neowawraea. The sequence goes on along the minus strand of CAODLS010151406.1, from coordinate 252 downwards.
TTGTGAAAAGAAAATTTCAATTTTCGAATCATCTCTCTGCTTTACGATTGGCTTCTTACAAGTCGTTGATAATTCTTCCGGAGGTGATAATTCCTGGAGAGATTCTTCCTCGAAGAGTTTTGACCAATGTAATGAACTTGATCAAGCTAATAAGATCTAAACTACAATGTCATCCATGAACTTATACTAATCTATGAACGTGTCTGTTGAGAATGGGAGCTAAAATGTTCCAGGTATTAAGCTAAGAAACAA
>CAODLS010151367.1:0-22338 GCA_948243855.1 Flueggea neowawraea | reverse complement strand
CTATGTCTCGAACTCTATTTACTTGTTTTTGATGTGTTGGATATATGTATCCGAAAATGGACTAATGTAAAGGATTGGTTGAGATGAAATTGGTTATTTGGATAATAATCGGCTTTGGATTTGAAATGATATATATGTATTATATATCTTGATATGATTTGAAATGCTGGATTGCATGATATGATTTTGTACTATACGATAATATGTTTTGGTTTTGGATAGAGGGACACCTGTGCTACTAAGTATGTAGCCTTTGGTATACCAATGATTGATAAACACAGCTACCAGGGTTGTCGATGGCCATATTGTCCTGATCAGGCACATGATCTGTTATGGTGGAGGTGGGTCCCCATCAATATGGCTGGTCCATATATTTCGTTATAGTTGGCATAGTCCATATCACGCCTGTTTAGTCCCATATCGTCTGTATATGTTTGACATGAAAATAATGATTTAAAATCTTAAATGATTTTAATGCGCCATTGTGCATGTTGTTTGTTGTAATTGCAAATGGTTTTGAAATGGATTTTCAAAAGGCTATTATTGTATAGCGTGTATATTTATATATACTATAAATACTGCTTGTGGTATTTGCGAACTGTTTTCAAAACAGACTTTGTGAGGCACGTATGAGACACTCTGGAGTGTTATTCATCACTAGGATTCACCCCGTTTTATTTTCTGTTGTGGATGATTCTATCTTCCAAGTACACAGATTTTAGTTTCGGCGTTTATTATGCATCTTGGACACCCGTGAGGAGGCATTTTGGTTAGTAATGCCTATTATTCGGGCTTCTTTATTTTGTAGAGCTTCGTACCATATTACTGTGGAGTGTCGGGTTGTATGTATACTCTGATATATTTATTGTATTTGGTTTTTACCAGATTATATGGTTTGTATACGTTTGATTCATATTTTTATATATTGAGTTATATATAAATTGTTTTAAATTATAAGATGTTTTTCCAATAAATGTTTTGAAAATCAAATGATGGGTAGTAATTCTGAATCTCTGGAAGGTTTGTGCGGGATGGGTCGGGCTTCTATAGACGGTTCGTCTCGTACGCCGGTCATGGTCCAGGGAATGAGTCGTGACATTATGTGACTTAACCTTCCTTTTTAACGGAAAATTTATATGATATAATGACATCAATTACTCATAAATTATAATTAAAATAAAGTTAATGTCACTAGTTATTTAGCAAAAAAATTAAAATTTTAAATTTTGTAAGAAATTGAGAAGAATCAACTAAATTCATTTAGACTAACCAGCTTAATAGCCTACATCTACTATCTTGTTGGAATTAGATATTAGGCATTAGCTTTTCTATTTATATTAATTTAAAATATTTTATCTCCTAAGGCACCTATCCAACTTGAAATTAAATTTGCCAATTTGACACCAGAAGTAAAATGTTTTTATATTTATTCTCCTCTTAATTTGAACTCTTCTCTGTCTCACAATTAAAATTTTCCAAATTTGTTACGTAATTAGTAACCAACTTGAAATTAAATTTGACACTACTAGAATTAAAATATATTTTTATATTACAAAATTAAAATATATGTTAATATTCATCTCATCTCAATTTCATCCTCTATTTCAGCTGAAATTTTCCAATTTGATATAATATAATCAATAACCAACTTGAAATTAAATTTTGCCAATTTTCTATTTAGAAAAAAATATAATACATGAATCCTTATAAGGGAAAAAAAGAAAGAAACAGAAAGATGAGTATAATACCAACAAATGATTAGTAAAAAAAAGGATGAGTAATCCTTAATTTTTAGTTGCTAGTTGAATTAATGTTTGTTGAACTTTACCACAATACCAAAACATTGTAATGGGAATTTAAAAAAATAATAAATTAAGAGCATATTGACTTTTTATTTTTTAGTTCTTCTATGTATTGAATAGATAAATCAAGATTTATTTATTGTAATATATTTCTTAATTGAATTATGATGCCAAATATAAAGCAAATTATGTGGTTTACACTCCACATAGGTATTTTAAAATTTGAACTCTTTTTCATTATTAATATAATGAAAAAAAGATCAGTTGCATTAACGTTATTTATGCTCTATTGGATCGTTTTCATTATGAAATTGTAAAACTACACATAAAATTTCATTTTCTTTGTCGTATTCTCTTTCTTATCTCCCATTTTAGATGAAAAATTTTGCTTATTATTTTTAGTTGTAATTATTTACGGATTCATGCTATTAATTATGTCTATGAAATATTTAGTAGTAATACAATAAAAAGTAATTTAGATCTTCAATTAAGGATATATTTGATTTTTTATTATTTTTATAAAAGAGTAATTTAGATCTTTAGTTAAGAATATATTCGATTTTGTTTTTTGTTTGTTTTTTTTTTGACATCTATACTTAGATCTTTAATTAAGAGTATATTTAATTTTTTATTTTTTATTTTTTGACATCTATGTTTTTTAATATAGTATAGATAAGTATCGCTAACAATATTGTGAGTAGGGAATTAATCCATCAGTTTATATGACAAAATGGATAACAATGCATCAACAATTATATGACGGATACCATCAGTTTTTCCGTCAATTCTTAGTTAATTTATGGACTGAAAATGGAATAGACTAATATTTTACATGGTCTTCATTCAATTGATGAATAAAATCTCTTTTCTTATTAATTGATATACCGTAGATAATTTCAAAAGTCTACCTTGGTTAAAGATTATTTGCATATACCGATGCATATACGAAAAAAATTATTTTCTTCTCAAGTAGGTATTCAATTAACAAAAAGTTGTTTTGGACTGGCAAATTGAACTAAATTATTCAGGAAAGTAGTCCAGAAGAAACGAACAGCTCTAACAAATTAACAAAAAGTCTCCGCAAAAAACAAAATGTAAATATATATTACAATTTGTTGGAGTTGCTTTGGCCAACTCCATTGACTGGTTCTATTTATGGTTCATACTCAACTTGGCATGCGAATATAAGGAAGTCTTCACTATAGTTGGTATTAAAAAGCCCTGGTTATCCCTAAGCAGAAAATGAAGAGAAAGAAGACTTTTCAAAGGATAGTACTAGCTCTAGCAACCAGCTAATATAATCTCATAAACGTGCAAGGCTGACTTGTACCAAATAATTGAGATTGGAGAGTACAATCTGCATTATATAAATCAAACAAGAGGCAAATTTAACACACTAGTGGACAGCTTGACAGAACTAATAGGCATTTCCGATTCGGTTCCAATTGCAAGGTTGTCTAATACATAGTTAATTGTATTGATCAATCACAACATCGTGATCATCAAAGGAAGAAATCAAATCATACACAACGAATAAAAAGAAGGCAGTAAAACCGGTACATTTCGTCCATGAATTAATTAGAGAGGAGCCGCAATGAAAATGCTTCTTTAGTAGCATCATCATCCCATTCCACACTATTCCACCAACTTCTTTCACCTTGAATGAAAATTTTGCTTCCCTTTCTGCCGCTGTCAGAATTCAGCGGAAGCTTCTTGAGATTTGAGCATCCATACACCTCCATGACCTTCAGAAATGGAAAAAGGGAGAGGATCAGGATATATACTTTCAAGTCCCCGTAATACGCCCAACTCAATTGCCTCAAGCTTTCTGAAAGGCTCCAGATTTCCAGCAACAGCTGAATGTCCCCAAGTTTTTTGACATTTATAATCTGTTTCATGCTTCTGCAGTATCTGACTGTCAGAACTGCTAGGCTCGGAACGAGAACAAGCCACGTCAGGTCCAACAACTGGTAGCAATCTGCGATCAAGACTTCTCGGAGTTTGTTGAAGCATACCTTTTCCAGAATTGCAGATTTATAGAGACTGATAGGAAGTTGTTTTTCTGATCCTTCTATCACCAATTCTGTGGTGCTAATTTCTTTCAGGACTTTGCAGTAACATAAATGTAGTTTCTCTAGTTGCTTCATGCTTGCAAAAGATGAGACGTCAAGCCATTTTGAATCGTCAGCTTCAACAGATAGAACTCGAGTGCAATTCAACAATTTTGGACTACTGGAATAGACCTGGAAAGCGGATCCACTACCTATTGTAATTGTGAGAAAATCAAGATGTTCCAGATTTCGCAGTTCTTCTGCTAATGGAATTCCGGCAGACCAACCAGCAATGTTGTTACGACTAACATTTTCGAACAACCAACTGCAAACGAAAAATTTCAGAACTTTCAACCATGGCAACTCTGAAATCACTTGGTTTGGAAACCCGGGTAAGTGGAAAGTGTGCTCCAAGTTCAAGTACTTGAGCTTCACAAGCTTCTTCAACCCAACTGGCATTCTGCAGATGAGCGTGTTCGACAGATTAAGATATTGCAGCGAAACTAGTTGGGAAACACCTCAGGCAGTAACTTTATGGCACAGTTGGATAAGTCTAAAACTCTTAGAGAACACAGACCGGAAGAAACCATCACATATTTCATGTAAACGAAAATTATCCTGGAGAAAAACAGTCAAAAGATCAGGACATGTCGGCACTCTTTGAAGACTTTCAATGCAGTTCTGCATCCATGACACCCTCCTTACTTCTTCCCATTGATCAACACAATTGATTGACATGAATAACCAACGACCAGCTTTCACAGAAAACTTGCCTGCTTTGTCATTTGTAAACTTGAGAGCTATCCACAAAGCCATTGCTCGAATGATATCATGCATTTTTACATATTTCCCATCCTCTTCTAGCAAACATGCTCGAATGAGAATACCAATGACATCATATCCTTCTTTAAGCGTGCAGAAATCCTCAGAGATCCAATAATGTATCAGATCATCCTTGAATATATGGAAGCCTTCAGGAAACAGAGCACAATATAAAAAGCACGATCTAATATTGTCATTTGGCAAGCTTTCATAACTGAACTTCAAGGGGTTAAATACTTTCTCCTCAATTTCTTCCACAAAATCATAAACTTCCAGACCCTGCAAATTCAAGGCCGAGTTTTCCAAAACGTCCAGAGCATGATCCCATTCTTCATATGATTTCTTTCCAGCCATGGCGCGTGCAACAGCAACTATAGCAATTGGTAGTCCACTGCATCTTCCAGCCATTTTACGAGCCAAGACAGGTATTTGTTCATCAAGATCTTCGCCTACCATTTCTTGAAACAATTTCCAAGCTTGTTCCGTATTCAAAGGACTCATTTGAATATTTGTTGCATGCATTCGGGAGCATACTTCCCGAGAGCGTGTAGTGAATCCTACCTTGGATTTGTGCTGTCTATCCCGCAGAGGATTCCCAACCTGGCCAAGATCTAACGGCCTTTGTAGATCATCCAACAATAGAACAAACTTCTTCTCCCGCAAGTAGTTGAAAATTTTCTGAGCTCTCTCGGATAAATTTATCCTTTATCTTCTCAATTGAGAATCCCAACTTTTTCCAAATTTCTGCTTGAATATCTTCGATTCTGCAGTCTCTTGGCACCTTCACCCAAATCACAAATTCAAAATCATGATCTGTGTTGAGGAACTTGTTGTTGATCTGAGTCAGCAGGGTGGTTTTACCTACTCCTCCCATACCCCATATGCCAAGAGTCTCTACTTGATCTTGCATGAGAAATTTCCAAGCTTTATCTAACATATTTTCTAGCCCAACAGTCTGTCCAATGTTTAATTGCTCTACTGGTTTTGTTCCAGCTCTCTGAACGACCTCTGCAAAATTGCCTCTTGTCTTTTGATCAACCACATGTTTTAGTTTTCTGTCTGCCTTTTTCATGAACGAGTAGGTTGACTTGCAATTCCTGGAGCAACAGCCTCCAAAACATAACCTGCTAGTTTCTTTATCTGCAGCTGCTAGCAAAATATCAACTTGTGATATCAAAACCTCCACTCTGATACGCCAGTTTTCAACTACTGCCAACCGCTCCATTTCAGGTTCTTCCGCAGCGGTTACCCTCCGCATAACATCGGTCTTTAGAGCCATTAGTCGTCTCTCTTGGTCTGCAAAACTTGGAGAGTATCTTCTAGTTGGCAAGAACACATTCCTTGTCCAGCAGCACAATCCCAGCAGCGACTGATAATGGGATCACAACCCAGATTGACTGCAAGACAATTGCCCATGGCTAGTTAAATCTTTAAACAGATTGAAAGCTATTGATATTGGTAATGTGCAGATTAAAGAGAACGGATACAGATATTTGACTTTTGGGTTAAGTCTTGAATGCTGAATATTAATATTCAAATATCAAAAAAACCGAACACTATCATTGAAGATAAAAAGCTGTATGTTATCTGTCTATAAACAATTCTTTCAAATCACTATGTTTGCATACAAAGAATTGTGTTGGAGCCGAAGAAATATGTAGGAAGTTTACATAAGTTGACCGGTTTTTGGCACTATAGCATTAGAAGGGACAAGATTAAATAAAAAAAATAGAGGAAAATTAATTCCTTAAACCTATGGAAGAAATCGTGAACTCAATTTGCGCTCTTATTGAATACAAGAAGCTCTTATTTGTTCTTTTTTTTTTCTGATTTGCCGTAGAAGAAGATATTAAACTATTTCACCTCTCCATCATTTTCTATCGATCCCCATCTCCTTAAAACCCTTTCCTTTTTCTCTATTCAACTTTCTATATTTTATCCATGCACAGCCTTTTTAAATCAAGTTCTCATGGACAATAATTATAAAAAATGTTAAATTTTGGCCTAATTTTTTTAATCGGAGCCACTCCTATAACTATGCAATATTTTTTGCTAATTTTTTATATTATTTAAATTAATTTAACGACAAACATATAAAATTAAAAATATATATCATAAAAAATTTCAATATAATTAGACCGGAGTTAAGAATTTGGATCCATCGGTTGAGTCTTGATCCCGGCCCATGTCACATTTCTAATAAAGAGAACATTTAGGAAGAAAAAAAAGTAATCTCATTCTCATTCTCTATCTAATTGAGTGAGAATAAAAATGAACTTTTAGACTACTCGTAACGCACGGTCTCTGAAGTCATTCCGAGAGAATCATTCTCAGCGTTTTTATTATTATTTTATTAAAGTATTCAGTTTCTAACCCTTCAGTTTATCCATCCGTAACCAGAGGCTACTTTAAGAGTCTCGCGGGACGCCTACTCAGTTTTTCACTAAATACAATTTTATTTTAATTCTCGTTAGAGTAAATCTGACCGTTGGATCAAAACGATCTAACGGTCAAATTTTGATTTAAAAAAAATAATGTGTCAGGCGCGAGGCCAATGAGTCTTGCGCCTGACACATGTAGCTCGTCCTCCCGCAGGAGGACGGGCTACGACATAGGGATGCAGTAACACGTCCCCATGTCAGCGGCTAGGATCCCAATACGGGATCCTAGCCGCGTTATCCACAGCCTTAGTGACTCAAACACAAATTTCCAATTACTATTTTTAGTCAAAACCATGAACCAAACAACTCCTTCTTAGGATTACATAGAGAACTAATTGATATGGACAAATATTTTTTTATTATGACCACTCAATTTCAAGTTTGTTCCGGAATTGGATAGAATTTGGATTGTTTGTTTCAGATATATTAAATTTTAGTTTTTTTAACTACGAACTAGGTTTTAGTTGATGTGCGTGGTAAATTGTATAGTTCACCCCTTCTTAACGTAAAGAAAGTGGCTGTTTGTTTTGCGTAATGCATATAGCATCTTCTGCTAACCATTTCTTTACAGTTAAACACATAATGCGTACACTTGCAGCAACTAAAAATTCTTAGCTCAATTTATCAAAATTTTAGAAATTTTGGTTCAGGTAGTTTCTTTCATCATTCTAATTCGATTGTCTTGAAAATCGCTTTGAAATTAAATTTACAGAATTCATATGTCAAAAGTGTACGTCTCTACTAAACTTGTAGAATGTCAAATAAGTATATTCTCAAGAGAATAATCTCGCTTAATTGTACAAAAACTACAACAAAAAGAGACACACAAACAATATCAATAAGCTTGTAGCTTTTTAATGTTGTTGTCATTTGCAGCATTAAGAGGTCAAAAGTTTGATTTCTTCTTAGAATAAATGTAAACAAAAAAAAGAACACACAAACGAGGACGCAAATTCAATAACAATGCATTTTGTACCATAAGATTGATAATAGCTCGTAGTGAGTCATTTCTTTGGCCTCAAAACGGCTCCTCTGATGATAATTCCACTTTTCCAATGACCACCATGTTCATAAAGATCGAAGCAAACTTCTCATGTTACACCATTCCTCATAGAGAAGCTGCCAACATTGAGCTCAATATCCTCTCCTCTGGGCTTGTTGAATAGAATTTCTTGGCGTTCATGGAATATTCGTCCATTGGTGAGACTCAATCTAAGGTTGATGGGGAGTTCCCATCCTGATGCTCCCTTTGTCAGCTTCACCACGTACACTACTTCATACTCAACTCCTGGTGTTTAAGAGCTGTTTAGTTGTGGAAATTTTTTATTATTTTTAAAAAGATTTAAAAAAAATTGAAAAACAGAAATGAAAAAATGGAAAGTTTCTTAAAAAAAATTTAAGTAGTAAACATAGTTTCAAATATTATTAATATTTAGAAATAAAAAATAGAAAATTATTTTTTCAATTAAACATAGCATTAGTTCTTGTATATATATTATCTGCGTATATTGATAATTCGAGAAGTCATATCAATCTCTTTACTGTATAATTTATTAAAATCTGTTTATTAAAAAAATCATTTACTAAAATCTACTGATCTACATCTGCCACTTAATTTACTAAATTTGAACATCACCATAATTCTTATCCTTCATGAAAATATCTCTCACCAAAAGCTTAACAAAAATTAAAGAAAAAAGAAAAGAAAATACTCACTCTGTTTCCTTGAAACAATTCCAAGTCCAATATGCATGTTTTTCACCAGCCCAAGTTATACACAGAGATCTTGCGAAAAGCTTGAAACAATTATGCCCAGAACTCTTGTGAACCCATTTTTTCTGCTTAATCATAAAAAAAGGGCCTTCAGAAATTTGCAGATATTGAAACTATACATGTTTGGTACAACAATAAATAATTTTCGCAGTGATAACATATTCAGTATATTATACTCTCGAAGAATATGTAACATGTCTCTACTTTTTATTAGGTCAGGCAAAATGAAAAAATTCCCTTACAGACCAAAATCAAAATACTTCCTTTTTTCCCTTTTCAGTTCCTGAAACCATAGATGTTTACAATGACAAAACAAAAGAAATATCACCACAAACCTTTTTCTTGTGCTCCAGGAAGGCTACTGAGTTCGCTGTTGATGTGGACATCTTAAGTTTGAGCAAGTTCTCTTTTGTGAAATTGGTTGAAGAAGCAAGAATTGTTTACCAAGTCATTTTATGTTTTAATATAAAGAGCAGAGTTTAGAAACAACAGGTAGCTGCCGCGAAAGTGGGTTATTTTCGGTGGATGGAACATTTCATTGGTCAACCACAAGGCACGCCATCGCATTCTAGTTTATTGACATATTCTCTGGATCTTTGGTTGAATTTTTTTTTATGGGATGACGTAATTAGGAATGAAATTCTAATTCTCATTTCTTACTTAAATAAGAAATAGGAATGCAACTAGGGAGAAATCTTCAAAGTAGTTATATTTATATATATTTATACTATATTAAAAAGCACAGAAGTTGAAAATAAAAAATTAAAAATATCCTTTATACTGTCAAAAAAATAGGCTTAAAATAATTATATATTCTATATATCAAATTATACGGAGTCCAAAAAAATAGTCTTATATTGTAATATTCCATAGTGTTACAGTCGGAATACTGTAGCATTCAGTCTAGTTTCGAGATAATTCGGATTTGAGGAATCTTGATTTTTAAGGATTGATTTTAGTTGGTAGCGTCCTACATGTGTTCTGCGTGCGTTGGAGAGTATAGAAGTCATCTACGTGCATAGCGCGTTGATCAACGTTTGAGATGGGTCGTGGCTGTGTTGAGCACGTCTTCGTGCGTTGGAGAGGTTCTGTGTACGTTGGAATAATCCTAGAACTTGCACCGTGAGTGTGAGGAGAGTACTTCGTGCATTGCACATGGTGGAACGTGTGTTGATATTAGATCTGAGGATGATAAATCATCAGATCAGCCGTCTGCGTGGGTTGAGGAGGGTGCAATCCACGTTGAGGAAGGACTACGTGATTAGAAGGGTTACTGCTCACGTAGATGCATGTTTTTTGGAAAGCTGTAAGTGAAACGTGGCATGTCGGTTGTGGGAGGTTATAAATACACCCAATTGCTTTCCTTTCTGTCATAACTCACCCTCAACTACTGAAATAACTCTCTCCATCATCTCTTTCCATTTCCTTTGCTTCTCTTGCTTTTCTTTGCTTCCACTTGGATTTCTAAGGTAAGAAACACTCATTAATCCTTCTTTTCCTTGTTTTTGATCATGGATCATTCATCTAGGGATTTAGCTAAGATTGATGGATCGTTCTGTTTTTTAGCAAAGGAAAATGCACTCCAAGAGGGGGTGAATTGGAGTTTTAGCAAAGGTATCTCTTACTTCTCTTCTGACCTTGGACGTCTATTTATAGCCACTTGAAAGAATATAGCCATTGGAACCTCGAAGTAGCCGTTGTGAAATGAGACAAATTCTGTCCAGTAGCGATGTCTTCCTTTACTACGTGCGTAGCCACCATCTATGTAATATTCCGCCCATTTTGGTTAGGATTCCTGTAGCTTTCTGACCAAGTCTAATTGATCTTGAAAATAATCGGATGTTTTTCTTCGAGGATTAGGTGTTATCGAACATCGAGGGATGTCCCATGCACGTTGGGAAGCGTAGAATGTCGAGTATGCGATTGGAGAGTGAACAACGTGCATTAGACTTAAGTACGACGTACGTTGTTGGATGAGAAAGATGTACGTTATCTGGAAAAGTAGCATAATGTACTTTGGCTAGACACAACGTACTTTATCTGGGATGCGAGGATGATCAACGTACGTTGGCTTGGAACAACGTACTTGTGTTGTGTTTCTTCGAATCTGTGGTTACTGGAATGCATCACAACGTACGTTGTGATGTACAATGTACGCTGTGAGCGACCATAATGTACGTTGAGTTCAAGTATAACATACGGTGCGTTTTGATCTGCAGCTCTTAAAACGCCAAAACCTGACCGAGTCCGTCATTTTTCTGACCATTTCACACTCAAATCTCTCTCAACTCATCTGAAATTCTTCCACATTGCTCCCCTAACGTTCCTCATCCATTTCTGAGGTAAGATCAACATCCTTTCTTCATTTGTAACTCATTTTCATGCATTGATTCATGGAATCCGTTTTTGGATGAATCCATCTAAAGTTGGATTTTCTCGTGATTATGAGTTAATGAATGATGAGGGATGCTAGAATAGGTTATATGGGACTTGTATGAACACGATTCAAGCCTTGAATCGAAGTATTTGATGACGTTTTGGTGAAACTAGGGTTAGGTTTTTGGTGATTTAAGGATGATTTTGAGTTTGTTTGTGGAATCTGAGGTTAGATTCATGTTCAGGGGATGAATTTGAGTCAGGATGTACGTTCTTTTTTGTTGGGTATTGAGCGGAATGTAATTTTGGCATTTTTGCAAATATTTTTTGTCGCGGACAATTTTTTGGTTTTTTTGCAAATACTTTATGTCGCAGACAGATTAATAAATTTTTAAGAGAGTTGAGGCTAGGCTGTTAATTTCTGAAATATAGGGACTGACTTGTAATTTTGAGTCAGACATTAATTCGCGATTTCTAAGAGTTTGGGATCAAATTTGGGTATTCTGACTTATGGAGTGCTAGTTGGTAATCCCAAGATACCTCGGGGACTATTTTTCATTTTGTCGAGTCTCAGTGACTAAAACATAATTTTATATTGGCCGGGTACCAAATTGTAATTTTACATAAATTTTGAATTTTGGATCGAAAGTGATGGATTCACTTTCGGATTATATTTTGAGCAACTTTGAGGGTCTACATTTGCATTTGCATAGTATGCATTTGGTATTGCTACAATACCACATATTGACACTTGTGTTGTTTGTATGTATACAGCTTCATGTTCCTGTCAGCAAAACAAGCCACCGACTAGTGGGGCTTGACTGGTGACAATGCTTGGATTTCCAGGTGAGTGAATAGCAGCTTCAGACACATTGGTTGTATCTCGAAACTCCTATTTACTAGTTTTTGATGTGTTGAGTATAATTTGAAAAATGGACTAATATAAGGATTGGTGAAATAATAAACTGATTATGTGTTTAATAGTCAGTAATGGTTTTGGAAATTGATATATATATATATATATTCTCTCTGATTTTGATGTTGGATTACATGCTTTGTTTTTGATAATCTATGATTGTATGATTTGGTTTTCGATATGGGGACATCTGTGCTACGAGGTATATAGACTTTGGTATACCAATGATTGCTATAGCCTAGCTACCAGGGTTATCGGTAGCCATGTCGCCCTGATCAGGCGCATGATTTGATATTGACATAGGCGGGTCCTCATCATGACTTATGGCTGGTCCACACATCTCGTGATTTATGGCTGAGTCTATATCACACTTGTTTAGTCCCATATCGCTTATATATGTTTTGAATATGAAACTTTGATTTGAAATCTGAGATGATTTTATCACGCCTATATGCATGTTAGTTGCTTTGTTTGTGAATGATTTCAAAATGATTTTTCAAAAGGCTATACATATGTAGAGTGTATATTTATATACCTATTCTATTGCATATCGTATTTGTGAACATTTTTCAAAACAGTCTTTGTGAGGCACGTATGAGGTGTTTTGGAGTGTTATTCCTCACTGGATTTGACCCCAGTTTTATTTTTGTCTGTTGATGATTCCATATTTCAGGTACACAGATTTTGCCTTCGGCAACCTTTCCGCATCTCGGACACCCGTGAGGAGTCTTTTGGTTAGTGATGTCCTCTCGTTTGGGCTCTTTGTTTTGTCAATTAGAGCTCTGCACCAGGATGCTGATGGGTTACTGGGTTGTCTAGTATACTCTGATGTATTTATTTGGTTTTACCAACGTATACTATTTTGATATATTATGGGTATTTATATATATACTTATTAATTTACTTATAAATCTATTTTACATTTCGTGCGTTTTAAATAAACAATGTTCTTCCAAAATGTTTTGGAAATCAATGTTGGGTAGCACATTCTGATCTTTGAGGCTTGTACGAGATGGGCCGAGCTCCCATGGACTGTCCGCCTCATACGTCGGTCATGGTCCCGGGAATGGGCCGTGACAATCTACGTGCGTAGTTCTTAGTTCCATCTGAGTTCTACGTGTTGTATGTGCAGGTCTACGTGCATTGCAAGAACTCCAATAGTCTCGGCTTTATGTGGATCAATTTTTACGTGCTTTATTTATTTACTGTGTGCATTGATCTCGAGTTCTATGTGCATAGTGCCACCTTCTATGTGCATTGCCTTGATATCCAAAATGTGTGATTTTCACCTAGTGGCTTGCTACGTGCGTTGCACTTTGTTCTGTGAGCGTAGACATCTGATCAAAGTCTGCACCTCTGATTTTTCATGTGATTTGTGTCAGAGAATGTCAAGTATATTCAAATTCAAATTCCCAAAAAGCATCTTGGCTTTGTCTGCTAGTCTATTTCTCCCCATCTGACACCTTTGTATTTTCATGCTTTGTGCGTGACTCACTGTTCCAATATGCTTTGAATTCATGTTAGAGAATATTTTCTTTTTGAAATTCTGACACGCTGCAACCAATTTTGGCTTTACTTCAATCACATGTCATCTCCATCTGCGTGCTTTGCATTTGCCTTCTGCATGCGTTGAGCTTTGCTTTAATGATCACATCTTTGCTCATCAACGCACACACCATTCATCTCAACGTGCATCTGCATGCCTTGGCTTTCTCCTCATTAAACTGGATGCTCGTCAATGTGCATAGTACCAATTACTGCGTACGTAGAGAAATATTTAATGCTTTCTGGCTTCACTGCCATACACGTCTAAGCACTTTGTAGGCTCTGCTATGTGTGTAGGACATAGCTATGCATTCTTCAATGTACTTAGATGACTCATAAGGTGCTTTATGGCTAGGTATGAGCAAGTCTGCAACTTTGCACCTATTTCATAGATGTTTTGCATTCATCATCATCAAAATTGAACTTAACAATCTCCCTCTTTTTAATGATAACAAAACATACATGAATTTGAACATCTATTCATCAATAACAACAATTTGATCAAGAATTTCAGTCATTGTCACTTGGTTAGCTCAACACAATAATATATGATTTTCAAAGCAGTAAGATACCAATTGCAAATGATAAAGCACATAAACACATTTAAGCATATTTGATACCAATTGATATTATGCAATAAATATACAAAGCAACTTCAAATTCATGCCATATTCTCCCCCTTTTTGTATCATCAAAAAGAATAAGCAAAATAAACATTCTCCCCCTTTTTCAAAGAAGGTATGAGAAAGTTAGTTAGCACATTTAGCTCCCCTAAGTAAAATATATTTTCCAATGAGAGCATTTTAAAACTAAAACTCCCCTAAAAGTTTCAAAATATACACGAAGAGTTTAAAAACACATCTACCCCTTTGAAAAACAAAAATTTAATTATGTGTAATGAACAAATTAGTTCAAAAATAACATTTAATTAATCAACAAATGAAACAACATATATACACAAAAAAAGTACATCAATGTTTGAGCTCAGGGAAAGGGTACCACATTTTTTATTTTCTCCTTTTCCTTGATTGCAGTTAAGCATATCCCTCCAACTTCATCATCATCACTAGAGCTGGAATCATCAAGGATTCTTGTTTTTCTTCTTTGGTTATGCTTCTTCAAATATGGACAATCCGATCTAGCGTGACCTAGTTCATGACAATCATAGTAAACAAGTTTGCTCTTCTTCTTGCTGGCCTTTTTGCCTCTCTTTCTTTGTTAAGAAATTTGCAAAATTTCTTTGTGAGAAATTTCACATCTTCATGATCAGCTTCTACTTCCTCATCCTCATCACTTGAACTTTCAATATATTTTGAGGATGCCTTAAGAGCAATGTCGATGTCATTCTTCTTCTTCTTTTTCTTCCTTCATCTTCTTCTTTCAAACCCATTTCATGAATGAGTAAGGATCCAAACATTTCTTCCAAAGACAATTATTTCAGATCTTTGGCTTCTAGGATGACATCTTTCTTGGAAGCCTATAATTTTGGCAAAGATCTTAGAATCTTCCTCACAATCTCAGAATTTGTATATGATTTTTCAAGAGATTTGAGGCCATTGATGATGTCATTAAATCGATCGAACATGTCTTGAATGGATTCATCCTCCTCCATCTTGAACATCTAGTATTTATGAACAATGACGGAGATCTTGTTCTCTTTGACTTGAGAGGTGCCCTCATAAGTAATCTCTAAAGTTTTTCAGATCTCATGAGCATTCTCACACTGTTGGACTTTGTTGAATTGAGATTTACTTAATGCACAAAAAAGAATGTGCATAGCTTTATTGTTATGGCGCACCATCATTTTGTCATGATTTTTCCATTCTTCCTTTGGTCTAGTTTTCTCAACACCATCAACAATCGTTTTGGGGACAAAAAGGCCAGTTTCAACAGCATCCCAGATTTCCTCAGCTTCACACTTAAGAAAGACTGTCATTCTTGTTTTCCAGTATGTGTAGTCACTGCCATCAAAGAAAGGAGCACGGTTAATCGCCAAACCTTCATATCTATAAATATCATTTGAAAATGCCATTTTTGGGATCGTTAACTTTTTGGATGTTAAGACAAAAATAATATCAAGAGCACTTGCTGTGATACCAATTGTAAAAATAGGGTTTGGTCCCAATGAGAATGGAAAATGCACTCCAAGAATGGGTGAATTGGAGTTTTAGCGAAGGTATCTCTTACTTCTCTTCTAACATTGGACGTCTATTTATAGCCACTTGAAGGAATACAACCGTTGAAACCTCGAAGTAGCCATTGTGAAATGAGACAAATTCTGTCTAGAAGCGATGTCATCCTTTACTACGTGCATAGCTACCATCTACGTGTGTAGTTCTTTGTTCCATCTGGGTTCTGCGTGCTATGTGTGCATGTCTACGTGCATTGTAAGAACTCCAATGGTCTCGATTTTATGTGGATTAACGTCTACATGCTTTGTTTCGAGTTCTGCTTGCATAGTGCCACATTCTACGTGCATTGCCTTGATACCCAAAATGGGTGATTTTCACCCAGTGACTTACTATGTGCATTGTACTTTTTTCTGTGTGCATAGACGTCTGATCAAAGTCTGCACATCTGATTTTGCATGTGATTTGTGTCAGAAAATGTCATGTATATTCAAATTCAAATTCCTAGCGAGCGCCTTGGCATTGGCAGCTAGTCCAGCTCTCCCCATCTGACACCTTTGTATTTTCATGCTTTGTGTGTGACTCACTGTTCTGATATGCTCTGAATTCATGTATGAGAATATTCCCTTTTTGAAGTTCTGACACGCTGCAACAGATTTTAGCTTTACTTCAATCACATGTCATCTCCGTCTATGTGCGTTGCATTTTCCTTCAGCTTGTGTTGAGCTTTGCTTTAATAATCATGTCTTTACTCATCAACACTTAAACCATTCATCTCAACGTGCATATGCATGCCTTGGCTTTCTCCTCATTAAACTGGATGTTCATCAACATGCGTAGTACCAACTACTGCGTGCGTATAGAAAGATCTGATACTTTCTGCCTTCACTGCCATACACGTCTATGCGCTTTGTAGACTCTACTGTGTGTGTAGGACATAGCTATTTGTTCTTCAATGTGCTTAGATGACTCATAAGGTGCTTTATGGCTAGATATGAGCAAGTCTGCAGCTTTGCACCTATTTCATGGATGTTTTGCATTCATCATCATCAAAATTGAACTCAACATTTTTATAGGAATCTTGTAGCATTTCTTTGGATTTTTGAAACAATTTGAGGCTTGGAATGTAAATTTGGAGATTGGGATGTTGATATTTGATTTTGGATGTAGTGTTACGTGTGTGAGGCACGCTAGAGGTCATCTACGTGCGTTGTATGAGTTACTACACACGTAGACAGGGTATGGTTTGTTCCGCGAATGTGCTTAGGCTCGTCTGTGCACATTGTAAGGTGTTGCGTGCACGTGAGGTTCTACGTATGTTGATCGTCAATTGGACTAGAACCGTAGGCATGGGAGATGAGCTACACGCATAGTAAGGGGTGGAACTCACGTAGAATGTAGATCTGAGAATGATGGGTTCCCAGATCTGCCGTCTACGCACGTGGTATAGTTTCCACCTACATAGAGGACGATTCTATGTGCGTAGACTGCGGTACTGCACACGTAGATGCATTCTTTCCGGGAGACTTTCAGTGAAACTCAACGTTATAGCTCGTGAGTCTATAAATACCCCTCCATCTGCCCTTCTTTCGGCCATAACTCACTCTCAACCACCAGGGTACTATCTCATTTAATTCTCTCCATCCTCATTCACTTATCATTGCTTCCACTTCGACTTTTGAGGTAAGAAACACTCTTTAATCTCCTCTTTTCTTCAGTCTTGCTTCACATTTGTTCATCTAGGTTTTGAACGAATTTTGGAGTTGGGTTCGAATCTTGTTATTTTGTTGAACTGGGAGTTAAATATGGTTACAATATGGTTGTTTGAAGTTGAAATCACGGGATTTTAAACCCAGTTTTGGATGGTTTTGAGTTTGGACGAAATAGGTTTGTTCTTAAGTTAGTGTGTATACTATATGGTGTCTACATATATACATATGTGGTATTTTTAAACTGTTTTCAAAATGGTTTTTATGAGGCTTAAAGCCTATCTGGAGTGTCATTCCTCACTCGTGATTCTTTCCATTTTTCCTTTATTTGTCTATGTTGAACCTATTTTACATGTGACACTTTTGACACTCAGCAACTGTCCAACACCTCGACCCCGGTGAGGCATTCTTGATAGTAGTGAGTGCTCATTATCCGGACTCTATTTTTGTTTCTTGTTATTAGAGCTCCACATCATGTTTCTGTTGGGTTACTGGGCTACATGTTTTGTATTTTGGATTGATTTTACTTATGAACGATTTTATGTTTATATCGATACTATTTTGTTATACATATATTTTTTCCTTTATTTATAAACGTTTTATATTCATCACATGTTTTGAATAACTGAACAATTTAGGTAGAATTTTTGTACTCCGCGGTTTGTGCGAGATGGGTCGAGTTTCCATAGACGGTTCGTCTTGTACATCAGTCATGTCCAGAAACTGGCCCTGACATACATTGACCATATTTAGTCTGGTAAGTTATCTCAAAAATATCTATTCTTAACCCCTCAATTAGCAATAACTCAACCTTTAGTTGATCTTAGAAAATCACTGCACTCATTAGAGCTAGTCAATTATATCATGTGCCCTCAAAGAAATTCCTAAATTCTTTACACTATTAAATCAACAAAAGATTTTCTAGCGGCTCTAGCTGACGTCTTACAACGTTGATCAATTTTTTATGAAAGTAATAGACAACAGAACACGTATATAGATTTCAGAATGTTGACGTCAATGCATATCTACAGACAACAGAGGAATGGATGTACATGTAATGCTAAAAGGCATATGATTGCCACAGTACTAGACCAATACTCAGAAGGGTGTACAGAGGAAAATAAGACAAACTGACTCAATCAAAAATATCTAAACTCCATAACTAACCCATACTTACAAAACCTAGGGTTTGATACCACCTTTGTTACGACCCATTTTTGAACCATGACCAGCCTACGAAGAGAACCGAACTAGAGGCCTAGCCCATCTCGCACAAGCCTCGAAGAATAAAACAAATACCCAAATACTATTTATCAATAGCCATCTTATTAGTCATAACAGGTAATAACATCTTATTAGTCATATTAAAACAGTTTAACAGGTAATAAATTTTTAAAAAATATAATAATAAAAATATACTCTTGTTATCAAAATATTGAATAAATAATTATAAGTAAAAATAATTTAACCATTTAATTATCAAATACAGATCCATAACCCACCACCCAACATGGAGCATATAACATAACAGAAACTCAGGCCCGAACGATAAGATACTCACTGAGCACCAGGGTATCTCACTGGGCTTGAAAGATCGAATAATCATTATCAAGAACACCTAAAAAATGAAGTGAAATAAAAAAGAAAAGAAAAGGAGGTAAGAACCTATTGAGAAAACAACACTTTAAAACGTCTTATACGTGCCTGACAAAGACTGTTTTGAAAACAGTTTAGAAATACCATATACAAATATAATTGTACATACGAATACACACTATATACAGAATGATAATATTTTTAAAAATATTTTGAAATCCTTTCCAAACAAGACATACAACAAACAGTCACCTGAATTGATTAAATAAATTAATTAAATAAAAATATTTAATTTCCAAAAAATTGAAATAGCTAAATATTTCCTTTTCAAAATATTTGTCGAAAATTACATTTATTTTCAGAGAAAAGTATCAAAATTTTAACAGGACCAAAGCTCATATTTATTTTCGCAAAATACTTAAAAAAAAAAATTTCCCAAAATATTTATAAAGAATAATATTTTTTTAAAATATTTTCAGAGAGAAATTTCAAAATATTTTCAAAGAGAGATTCCAAAATATTTTTTTTAGAGATAAATTTCAATATATTTTCACGGGACCAGATCAAACAGATATCAAAAGTATATACATATACATATATCAAAGTTAGAATATGGGACCAGAACATACAGAATAATAATGTGGACTTGCCACCAAATAGAATAAAGCATGTATCTGGTCAAATACTCGGTCACCCATTTATCCCGGTTACTAGGGCCTTGTCAGAGCATTGACATACCAAAGGCTCAGTACCTCGTAGTTAGGTGTCTCATATCAAAGATATATATACAAAAAAACATTTTAAAATATATAGAGCAGACACACTCACATAACAGACAATTATTTACAGAAAATATAATTGCTTTCCAAAACGAAATGTATATATTTATATACTACATAAAATATTTTGTTACTATAGAATAGAATATTCATAACAAAAACTATACTTATTTCGGAACAAAATATTTATTACAGAGAATGGATTTATTTCATAATAAAATATTTATTACAAAAAAATATAATATTTCAGAATAAAATATTTATTGCAAAAAAAATATATTTATTTTCTAAAATAGCTTTCCACAACAGAGTTTCACGTACGTCAAATTTGATTATTACCAAACCATTAATCATTCCGGATTACACGCAGAGGTCGAAAAATAGCAAAAACATGTATAATTTCAGAAGATACATCCTGTGTATCTGAAGCTGTTATTTCACTAATATGAACGTCAAACTAATAATCCAGTCATGGTTCACTGGTGAACAGTTGGTCTCCTCGAATGTTGAACAGAGCAGATAACTGAAATTATTATATAGACATTAGACGCGGTAACAGTGGCATATACCAATTATATGAAATACAAATACAGATCCAAACCCCGGCAATGGTTAAAAATTCTATTTTGATCGAAACCTAGCACTCACTTTGAAAATCATACCTCGACGCAAAATTACAATTCAGCCCTTGAATTTTTTAAAATTTACCAAACAGTCCCTGAGTATCTCTATTATCAAATCAAATCTCAATATATTCAAAAATTATATTTTTGACCCTAAACATGTAAAATAATAGTTTTGGTAACTATAGTAAAAAATTACCTAAATAGTAATTTTCTCAATTCAACCAACAAGATTGCTCTAAACTGACACCTATACTTCCAAATAACTTATATCACCTTCTAATAATTTTATTAATAATAATCATTCATCAATTTCACCAAAAAATTCAATAATTCATCAAAACAAAAATTAGCTCATCTAAATAAATCCCTATCATTCCAACCTTCTTCAATCTCTAAAATCCAACAAAAAAATCATTCAATTCATGATTAATTATACCAAAATCCATCAAGAAACAACTTAAATTCACCATAAATCCACCACATTCAACACTCAAAAATTCGGAATTAATAACCGATTCAAGAACAAAAATTCAAAATTCCAAAATTAAGTTCAATCTATGCACTGCAATCTCTGACCAACATAACTGTAATAACTTGATTTTTTTGACTATTTTTTTGGTAAATTTTCCGTTGAAAATTTTTATTTGAATTAATTATTTTTGATGGATTAATTTTAATTTGAAATATTATTAAATTAATGAATGATATTTTGGAGTGTTAAAATTTTGTTGGTGTTAATAGGATTTTTGAAGTGTATTGGGAAGTTAAATTGAGTGAAAATTGGTTGGAATTGGAAAAAAGAAGAAAATTGAAAGAAAAGAAAATGGGAGCTAAACTACAGGTCGTTTAGCATGTTAAGCAAACGGCGTGTCGTTCGGCACTTGTATGCACTGTCGTTCGGTTCAAAGAAAATCGACGCG
The DNA here is from genome assembly GCA_948243855.1 of Flueggea neowawraea. Taxonomy (NCBI): domain Eukaryota; kingdom Viridiplantae; phylum Streptophyta; class Magnoliopsida; order Malpighiales; family Phyllanthaceae; genus Flueggea; species Flueggea neowawraea. The sequence goes on along the minus strand of CAODLS010151367.1, from coordinate 853 downwards.
TCGTTCGTTTTGAAGAGGAAATCACATGTCGTTTGAGTCGCCAGACGACCAGTCGTTCGCGTCCACAGGAGCCGTTTTTTTTGTTAACAAAACGACGTCGTTTTGAACAAGAAAAAACGACCGTTAAATTAGCAGCCCAAATTTTCTTTTCTTCTCTTCTTCTTCTTCGTTCTTTTCTTCTTTCAAAACGAAGCTCTCTCTCTCAGCCGACTCTCTCTCTCACGATCTGACTCTATCTCTCTTTTTTTCTCTCTCTTCCTCGTCAGCCGAAAAAATTTCCAGAGGTAATCTCTCTCTCTTTCCTCTTTTCTTTGGTCATTTCTCTTGCGTTTTTAAGGGAGTTTGACTGGAGGGAATTTTTGAATTTTAGGAGTGATTTTTGATGGTTTTCGGATGGATTTTTGTGGGGTTTTGATGAGGAGAGTTAGAGGAACATGAATATAGGTTAGAAATGGAAGATTGGAGGATTTTGATGAAAAGGGCAATTCGGTCCGAATTGATTTTAGAGCGTTTTGCTCGATTTTTGGATGAACCGAGGTTAGATTTAGACTCCTTAGGTGATTTTGAGTTGAATTGTATGGTTGAAAACATTGGGTTATGCTTGGCTCGGGATCAGGGATCATTTGATGTTGTTTTGTAACGAAAGGACTAAAAACAAAGTTTGTCATATTCTGAGCATTTTGAGGACTGAAACTGATATTAGGCATTTAGGGACTGATTGTGTATAATGGCAGAATTGTAATTTTGAAGAACTTTGGGTTAAATGGTAATTTTAGAAAATTGAGGGATTAAATATTAATTTTAAATTACTTAGAGAATTAATTTAGAAATTCTGAAAGGTTTGGAGACTAAG
>CAODLS010151192.1:0-17384 GCA_948243855.1 Flueggea neowawraea | reverse complement strand
TAGTATGACTAGATAGGAAATTCAACACACTCTTGCTTGAATATGAGAGAGGAAAAATTCTTGGAGGGCAAGGAAGGGAATTTTAGAAATCCCTAGTGCACATATTTAGGTCTTCTCATATGCCTATAAATAGGTAGCACTCCTTGCTATTCCTCTCATTCAAGGCAAAGCAGAATTAGTGAGTGCCACAAACAAAAAGAGAAAAAGAAAATTTGTGAGCTTTTAGAATAGAGATTCTAAAAGGGTGCTAGTACACTCCACCAATCCAAAGGAAGTTTGTTTGTGTGGATACCTCTAGACACCTTCGCACAAAGGCAACTTGAGAAAAAGGGTGGTTCGAGTTTTGAATACTAAAAGCTACACCAACACCTCATACGATCAAACATTCAAGCTTTGGATCTAAGGTAGATATATTAACCCTAATCATATATTTTGATGTGCATGGATCCTTAGTGGAATTCTAGGCTTAAAATTTTTGTTATTTCCACTGCGTTGTATGCTTATGAATGTCATAAACTAACCACGAATTCCAACATTCCCCAATCATAAGCCATCATGATCTATCATGCTCTAACATCTACACCAATAGAAACCATCAAATCTGAGCTTAACATTCAATTTTGGCCTGAAACCCAAATCTGAAATTTAAGAATGAAAATGATGAATAAAAGTAATGGAAAAGCAATCTTACCTCAATAGATGTTTAGGAATGATGGGAAAGAAATGAGAGAGATTTGAGTGAAAATGACGAAGGGGTCAGGTTTTAGGTGTTATAAGGACTAAAAAATCAAAACGCATCGTTTCAGCAATTTTTAAAAGCAACGTATGTCATATAAACTCGTAACATACGTTTTGAAGTCTCAATGTACATTAGAATATGCACAACGTACATTACTGTGCTAAAAATGGATCCAATATGTTCTGTTTTGAAAACTCAGGCCCTAACATACGTTACAAAGTGGTTAACGTACGTTAGCCTTTATCAACGTACATTAACCACATTCCCAGACAATGTACATTATATGGGTTACTAACGTACGTTATGCGATGGCGCCAAAAGTTATGCGCTAGTACCTTACTTTATGCACAAGAGGTGTTTCTCGCTTGCACGCTTACGTAAGATCAACTTTAGGGCTCGACAACGACAAAACCCTTGAAAACAAATTTGCTAACCATCATCAAGCATTCAAACATCATCTCAAACACCTAATCATCCTCTCGAACATTCAAGATTGACCAAAATTGAATGGAATGCTACAAAAGATTGGTTGGAATTGGGTGATGTGTTACATACTTCCTCCCTCAAAAGAAATTCGTCCTTAAATTTCCACGCAAGTCGGATCAGAAGTCAGAATAAAACCTAAAATCTTCAAATCATAGCTCATCCTAAAATCACAGGTTCTAATCACAGAAAGACAAATTAAAATGTTACTAACACCCAAGTTGCTCGAACCAAACATGCAAAGCTACAGAGATAGTACAGAATATGCAGAAGCAAAAATAAAAGACACTGAAAGATGTAGATATTGAGACAAAAGGTACAGACATATGCATAAGCAAAAACGAACAAAGGCTGACACCAACACTGCATCACATCAGAATAATGCCCCTAAGGATCTTAAAATTTACACTCTACCAAAGAACAAATTGAGTCTAACCTCAACTGACAACAACGACAAGATATGGAGTGAATCTCGGACAGAATTCCCTAAGGAACGAAACTTGAGACACCAGAATACACTGAGATATAGAGGAACATATTCTCAAAGTCTGAAAAACTACATACCAGAATTCACAAGCTCAGACACTTGTCAAATATTAAGTTTCGGAGGTCCTAACAATTGTATAAACACATGGAGCAAAAGGAAATGATCCAGACATTATTCAGCAAAGAAATCTAAATCTAAACCACAATTGCAAATCGAATCCCTAATTGCAATCATAGGTGTCACGACCCAAAATCGAGAAATGACTGGCGTACGGCGTGAACCGTCTATGGGAGTTCGGCCCATCTCGCATAAGCCTCAGAGATACAGACAACTACCCATTCATTTGTTATTAGCCAATTTTATTAAAGAAATATAAAACCATTTATATAAGAAATATATCTCATATATATAATAATAAAATATTGTATAAGAGTATAAGACATAATTGACAAAATAGATAAATAAATATTTCAAAAATATAAAATGTGGAAACCCAACAACCCAACAGTGTATCAATGTGGAGCCCTAAGCAGAGGAGGAGATCCTGGCCAAAAAGGCGCCACTCACCAAAATACGGACGCCTCACTAAGATGTAACGCTGAACGAGTGCAGACTCCAAAATCAACTTGAAAATGTTAAAGGGTGAGTAAAACTCAATGAGGAATAACACTCAAGATCGCCTCATATATGCGTCACAGAGTCTGGTTTGAAATCATTCGAAAATACCACATATAATATATAAATATTAGTCTGGTTTTAAAACAATTTCTGAAATCCTTCGCAACTAGAGTATATAACATGCAACAGACAGAATACAAAATATACATATATATAGCGTATATAACAGAGGTGGATAAGGACCAGAACATATAGATAACAGAAGGGGACAAAGCCACCCATCAGATCAAATAGAACACGTGGTCTGGCCGGACGCACAGCTACCATATTACCCTTGTACCTGGGCCTTGACAGGGCATTGGTATACCAAAGGTTACGTTACCTCGTAGCTAAGTGCCCCTAATCCAAAACATAGATAAATATATATATCTACCATACAGCATACAAAGCAGAAATTCACTATAGCACACTCCACTCAACATCCAAAAGATTCAAACACCCACATTGTCTAAATTTCCAACCACTAACCAACCAAAATCATTAAAATTCATTATCATCAAATTTGGATTTTCCCATGACCCATGAACACAAATCATTAAATCTCCAAACTAGACTCAAGTTTAGGTAGTTCTAACTCCTACTCAGCCACATGCATTAGAGAACAACTCCAAATCTGCCAGAAAATCCATCAAACCCGGAACCCTAGCTCGAAATAAACCCATTTCACCCAAAATAGAAACCTCTCAAAACCGAAGCTAAAATCTGGTGGGTTCAACCTTAAACAACCATAATCTAACCATCTTTAAATCCCCTTTTAATAGAAGAAAGAGATTCGAACCAAACTTCAAAATCTGTTCAAAACCCTATATGGACAAATGTGCAGCAGAAAATGACAAAAAGAGAGGATTATTGAGTGATTCTTACCTTCAAACCGAAATGCAATCACTTGGAAGAGATGGAGAGCAAAGAGGGCAGCTGGGAGAGAGTGATTTCAGTATTTAAGATGATTTATGGATGAAGAAAAGGGTGGGTAGACGTATTTATAAACCCACAGATCTGAGACGTGGCATCCCATTTAACGTGTCAAGATAAGCCTCATCTACGCACGTTCTACCTCTTTCTAGGCATGTTGAACAAGGTCTACGTGTGTAGAAGAGACTTCAGTGTGCGTAGACGGCAGACCTGATGCCCTCCCAAATTTCCCAGATCCAGAATCAACGTGCATTCTACCTCCTGCAATGCACACAAAACATCTCTCTTGCTCACAGACCAAACCCAGATAGAGAACAACGTGCATTATGCCCTCCAACGCATGCAGACGTGCATAGACACATCGCTTCTTGTATCATACATCGTTCTACGTGCCCAGATTTCATGTCCAATGCACGCAGACGATTCCACTTGTTCTCGGGTTGCATTCAAAAGGTCGTCAACATGCGTCGAACAACCTCCAATGCACGTTGTACCTCACAACGTGCACAACCGATGTTAAGCGTGTTCAAGGTCCAACTCAACCCTCGTCTACGCATGTAGAAACCCCCCTCCAACGTGCGCAGATGAGCTTCAACATGCATTGCATGCACAAACGGCCTCCAAAACGTTCTCATTTAAAATTTAACCACCAAAATTTCAAACTACCACCAAAGACTGAACGGAATGCCACCGGATTCCAGTTAAAATCTGAAGGGGTATTACAATAGGGCACGAAGGAAATGCAACAGATTTAAATGTTATTGATGGAGATAGCATAAACAACACAAGAAATTTCTCATCTGATATCCAAATTCCATTGTCTAATCATATCGAACTCGTAGGTTAAGCGATATACTTATATTTGAACTCAATGCAACTCCTCAAGTCTTATTCGTAACTCCTCTATTGTCTTCAGACTTATACAATTCATCTCATCATCCTTACCATGATTATTTAATCTCTAAACAAACGTCAACAACAAAAATAACGACATTGGCAATTGTCACCAAACAACCGTAATTGCAAGGACTCGAAGCTGAACCGTAAGCAACTTATATTTCCTTTTTTTTTGTTAGCTTATCATTTTAATGAATCTGTAATTGTGTTTTCATTTGAATTGCATAATCTAGAAAGTGCAATTGTTTCCACAGCTGATATACAACAATTTGTTATATTATAAGCAAACCTGAAGAAAAAAGTACTCTGATTTTGTTGTCCGAATAAACTTTAGTCGGCAACGAGTTTTCTCAAAGAGGCTTCTATTGAAGATTAGATTTTACATAGCCAAAGTGTTTACGATGGTGTGAAATGAGATGGATTTTACTTACAATATTGAAGATGGATTGATATTATTAGTCTATTCAATTTCCTCGATGAGCTAGAGGTGATTCCATATAGATATGGTGCAAAACACATGCGCATTATAAATACAAGAATATATTTCTAGATGGCTTTGCTATTTGCTTCAATTTATACAACAAATTTTATTGAATTAAGGTTAAATTTCAAGGCAACCAATTCATTGTTTTGGACCATCTTAATTTGATCGAATGACCAGAGTTTAATTGAATCATTGTTGCATGGTGAGCAGATTAATTTATAAATTTTTAGAAACACCAAGAGATGAACTTCTATTTAAAATCTTGATTAAAAAAATAAAGGAATAGGAACAAATTTTTGTTAGTGAAGATGTAATAAATATTGCAATTGTTGGTTATTTTATCACTTTTGGCTAAGAGGGAAGTGAACCAAAATAGTTTTGAAATTTTTTTAACTAAAATTATTCTATACAAACGATAAACAAGACTTGGTAGTTAAGGCATCTGTTCCTCAATCGCTATGAGACTTTTTTTTTACAACAGATTGAATTTAAACAACTCAAGTCAATAATTTACACAATCAATTACTCAATTATTTGTGCTAGCATCAAGTAGCAAATATTTTGCTGATTTGACTGGAAGGAACCTTTTACAAATTTAGTGGTCCTTCCTGTAGAAAATGAACATTGAAGATATTTATACTACTAAATTTTTGAACAGAATATCTCCTTCAGGATTACAAAATCATGAATTAACAATGAAGGTGGTTGTTCCAGTAATGTTGCTTCAGAATATAGATTAATATGTATGGCTTTGCAATTGTACAAGGCTAATTATATCTCAGCTTGGATGACATCTGATTGAAGAAGAAATTATAATTGATAGTCATGTGGATAGCGGAGTTTTCATTCCTCTCTTGATACTGACGCCATCAAATATTAGATTAATCTTTAAGTTCCAAAGGATACAATTTTCATTAGTTGTTTCTTTTGCGATGACAATCAACAAAAGTCAAGTTCAATCTCTATCGCATATTAGATTATATCTGTCTCGACCTGTTTTCACCCATTGACAGATGTATGTTATTATTTCAAGAGTTAAAAGTAGATTTGGGTTGCAAATATTAATATGTGATAAATAAGGCAATTTCTCAAATTGTGCTCAAAATGTTGTGCACAAAGAAGTCCTCTAAAATTTAATATAAGATTTTTTCGATAGTTTTAAGATATTTATATTTATATATTTTTTATGTTTTTTTATTTTTTTAATTGAATAAAACGTTTTATTATGATTTTGAATATTTATACAAAAATAAAAATAGATTTATAGTATCCCGATATAACATTTGGGTCTAAAACTAATTCTTATATAATTATGCAACTGTTGCTGGAAGCGTAAAAATGGAAGAAAAAAAGAAACAGTTATGATTAAAACAAACCGGGATGCACAAATAAAATAAGTGGGACATACGCACAAAAATATTCCAAATCCCACTATACGACGCAGATCCCAAATGCAAAAGTGGATTAAATGTATGAATTGACTGATAATAGCCCATGTATATTGTACGTGTAATCCCAAGCAAGTGTACTAGTTCATACGAATAGTAAAATAGATAAAAGTATTGTTACCACAAGGACCAACTATTCCAATTTCCAAATCTTAATTTTCTACCTTGTATAGACAATCTCAATTGAATGAAAGCAGAAAAAAAACAATTCAAAATTAAGTAAAGCAGAATAATTAATGAAAACTTTAAACAGAAGGCCATCAATAACAGAAGTTATTTAATTGAGAGACGGATCATTATTCGTAATGAATGCATCCTTTAGCCTTATCTCCTAGATATAACAGGCCATTTATCACAATAATTGATTATATCTCTATGCCAATTGAATTGATCAAAATTCATGAAGTTCCGTGATGAACTCGAGCACTAGACCTCTTTTGAGCACTCCCTCACCAAAATTACAACTAGAAACTAAATCTGTAACATCCTATATAAGCACGTAACTAATACTAGTTGGACAAGCTAGCTGTTGCACAATTGTTGTCTAAAGTCTTGTATAAGATAGATATAGGAATATGAGAAGGTCTATAAGATTGAGAGACTGACTAATTAAATTACCCAAACTTGACCTTTCGAACTTGGTAGTTGGAAGCTTAATAATTGTTAGATGTTGCTTAAAGATAGTTGTGTACTTATGTTGAGTCATGACAATTATGGTATCAGAGTCACATCGCATAAAAACTTAAACGGTGGTGAGGCAAGCCTCAACTGATGGTGATGGTAGGGCAAACTTCAGTAGTTGAGAGGAAAACACTAAATATAGGCAAATCGCGTATCAGTTGGTTGGGTATAGGCAAATCTCACACCGACAAAACACGGGAGAGAAGGCTTGGCAACGAGGACCTCACAAATGTAAAGGAGTAGGAATTGTAACATTCTACATAAGCAGACAATTGATGCTACTAGGTCAAGCTAGTTGTTGCACAACTATTGTCCAAAGTTCCACATCGGATAATGTATGAATATGAAAAGGTTTATAAATATAAGAACCTGATTACTTAAATAACTCAAGCTTAAACTTTTGGGCTTAGTGGTTCGAAACGCAATAGCTATCAGATGTTACTTAAGTACACTTTAGTGCTTATGTCCGGTAATGACAATTAGTTGTAACATCTTACCTAAGCAAGCAGCTAATGGTAAAAAGTCAAGTTATTTGCTGCACAACCATTGTCCAAGTCCCACATCAGATAGATGTAGGAATGTGAAAATATTTATGAGTATAAGGACTTAACTACTTAAGTAACCTAAGTTTGAATTTTTGAGTTTAGTAGTTGGAATCACAATAGTTGTCAGGTATTACTTAAGGATATTTGTGTGTTTATGTTAGGTCATGACAATTAACATCTAGACACAATATTTATTTCTATTTCTACCTTATTTCTTTGTTTCTTTTCTTTTTAGTCCCTGACTTAATGACTTCATCAATTTGTTCTTCCTCAATTTCAGTCTATTATATTGAAAACAATATGACAACTTTAATTATGAATACAATATTATACTTTTAATCCACGCTATCACGACTAAGCGATTACACCTTATAATTAATTACTAACTAATTCCTTAAATGTTTATCTTAGCATCTAAATTCTAACTACAAATGACTGACACCAAATCACGAAAATGCTATGCTATGCATGTAAAAATATCTATATGCAATACATGGTATTATTGAGTTTGGTGTCTTGAATCTATCGCTAGTCACTTCAACTAAGCGGTATATGTTGCTCTTTGCATCCTTAATGTCTATTCTCTCAAAATCAGAATCAAGTGCAAGTTCATGCGAATTGTGGCCAGTCATTCATAAGCATTATGTACAACAACATATAGTGAATAAAGACAATGCATCAATTAAATAAAATAATAGTAAGGTTTTACGTATGTTCCGGCCTCCTAAGGGCGTTAACTTAAAGAAAGTTCATAGTGTAAATAATAGAGTTCCCAAAATCAAAAGTCATAAGCACATCATTGAATTTAGCAAAAACAAGAGAAAAAAAAATAATACTATATCAATGGCGCTTTTGCGAACTCTTGTTTAGCTTCAATTCGACAAGGTGTCGCCTAGGCTCTTTCTTAATAACTCTCCCTTCAAAAGTCTGTAACGCCCTTTTATATATCTAAAAACATGTCCATAATGTCCCTCAAAAGGAAAAACCTAATGAACTCCGGATAGAGGCATATTTAGTCGGCCGAAAAGTCAAGTAACCGCTTCAAACCACTCACTCGGCCCACACCTATTCACCTGGTTCGGTTCGAATATACAAGGTAGGAATGAACTATGAAAGGACCGAGTGATCAAACCGTACCATAGTAACCGTTTCCATCTGATATTTCGCATAAACACGAAGTAAGGAAATATCCGACGTGTCTACGACCGTTGGTAATATATCAAGATATATATTTAAAGAACAAATAAATTAATTAAAATCCTAATCTGAAGCAATTTAGGAAATCATTTCTAGCCATCCTTCATGAACTTGCTAGGAACCCAAAGACAATGTTAAAAGAGTAGAATACATCAATGCCCTTTGAACTTTCACTAAAATTACCCCAAACTTTTTTTAACTCTTAATCACATGAAATTTTAAAAACATAGATATTAACTCCAAAAAGTAACTCCGTTAAGCATGTGGTACACAATCTTTGTTAAAGTTTTTTTACTTATTTATCGCATGAACTTTTATAAACGTAGATATTAACTCCAAAAAGTAACTCCGTTAAGCATGTGGTACATAATCTTTTTTAAAGGAAAGTTAATCTACCTTTTAAATAGACACAACTATAAAAATAATCATTCTAAACAGATCCACTTGATGACTTCGGAGTTTGAACTACTATGCATAACTAAGAGTGGTTAGACTACACCCTAATTTTTTAGCCCAATCAATGGGGCTGAAGATATGACTCAGGCTTATCCATTTAAAAAGATCAGACCACCTACGAGCCATATTTTAAAAAAAATTAAGAATATTTTATATTTTTTGTTAAAATATAATTTAACATATATTTTATTGTATAAATTATACTTTAATAAATACTAAATAACTTTTAAATTTATAATAGACATCTTTTTTACTAATTTAGAATACACAATACATCAAATTAATATTAATATATTATATATTATATGTATAAAATATAAAAAAATCATATATATTATATATATTCGGGCTACGCCGAGGCGGCCCGCCAGTTATTTCATAAGTCCTGGCCCACCCTATTTTATTTTTAAAAAATTTAGGCCTGCCCGACCTTGCCCTCGGGCCAAATAGTAATAGCCCAGCCAGTGAATTTATCCGGACCGGCCACGGGTTGGGCTAAAATGCCCACCCCTATCCATAACCCATAATGCTCCTCCTCATGTGTCTTTCTCTCTCCCTTCTCTCATATCTTTCCCTCTCCCAACTTGTCCTTATTTCTTCCATGTCCCTTTTCTCTTCTAAGAATCTTCTCTTTCCCTACTCTTTCTCTCTTAACCTTCAAAACCAAAACAACCTAAAAACCCAGATTCAAACAATCACACAAATTTTTCCATAAATCAGACCCTCAAAATTAGACCAGCCCAAAAACCAAAATCAGATAACCAATGTTAGGAAACGTGGCAACAAGCACAACACAAATTTTAAATTTTTTTAGCCATGTTACCCATATCAGATCCAAGTAGTCATTGATATAACATGTGAAATGGTGTTTAGTATGTTTACCTTGTTACGGAACATCAAATTCTCCAAAGAAGATGATGAAAGGCAGCCACGAACAGATTCAAATTGATTCCTTAAGAGCTTTAAACATTGCCCCTCTATGGAGTAAGAGATCCCTGGTTGTACTAGCTCCCCACTATGAAAATTATGCTCCTCTTTTCTAGAGAGAATTAAATTTGGTCCTCTCTCCCTTAGTCAATCATATGGACAACTCTAAATGCTAGAATTACAGTTTTAAGTCTTTACTTAACCTTCTTCTAGTAGAAAACACAACTTCTTTATCTTGAAAAAGATCTCTCCAAATCACACTAGGATTCTTTCTTTTACCCTAATAGAGTAAACTTGGCCACCAATAAACATGTGTGGCTGCATGTGATTCCTCCAAGGCAGCCCATATCGCACACAAAGTACAATCCTTCTCTCTTAGTGAAACTTTAAATTGGGTCCAATTTCCTAATTAATCAAGTTAATATTTAAGCCCAAACTAACCTATTATAAATTTATATCAAGTAATTTATAATGGTCATCTTATGAAAACATTATTCTTACTAGTTCAATACCACTATTATCGAAATTAAGGCACTATTGCAACGCCCTTATACTTTCCACATGATGAAAACTATATTCATATAATCACATATAATCATATATCATTATGGAAATCCAGCAATATAATACAATTTTCTTATGCAAACATAACCATATAAATCAATACAAGTCATATATTCAAATCCGTTTCAAAATTTAATACACATAAGCCAAAAACTCAGTTAACTATATATGCAAATGCTGAGGAAGAGAGAGTCTAAAGCACCAGCCGACCAACCTGTGATTTATGTTGTTATCTACAAACTCAAAGTTCAAATCAACCAAAAGAGATCTATCAACAATGATAACCTGAGAAAAATATTTGCATTTTATGTGAGTCGCAACTCAATGAGTATAAACCATCATAGATCAAACACAAGCAAGCACAATCATATAACAAATACTTGATTAACTATGCCATACAAACATATGCATATGTCACTGTATTCCATTTTATATGTTGTGACCAACAAGCCAAGTATCGTCCTTAGATTTCTTGTATGTCATTGTGTAATTAGCTGGCCAGCACCGCATGAATATTGATCCGAAGGTCTTCTGTGTAATAATGACCTGAATATCTCCTGTATGAATATTACCCGAAAGTCTCTTGTGTGATAATGACCCGAAGGTCTCCTGTATGAATATGACCCAAATGTCTCCTGTATGAATATGACTTGAAGGTCTCCTATGTGATCATTTGTGAATACTAAAGTATGATGGTCAAAATGTTTTTATTAAGTCCAGTATGAATGCATCAACATATGAAACATTTGATAATGAATATTCATGTAAAAGCATTCCATTCCATATGTACAATGAACATTCTCAACATATTCATATAGCAAATCATATGAACATTCTCAACATATCCATATAGCAAATCATATAAACAGTCTCAACATATCCATATAGCAAACCATATAAACATTGTCAACATACAACATATATATCAGGAAAATTCAACTAGTCACCAATTTGTCCAAGTAATCATATCAAATGCACATCTTTGAACACAAATCATATCACACAAATCATTAGGACATATTCACCTATGCCTCCAATGTAAAGCAACACTCCAACTTTTAGATTCTCAATCTACGATTGTCTAGGTTCTCTAGATCTACACAATATTAAATTTATATCAATATCAAATTTTTTTTTTTGTAAAATAATAGACTAGTCCCATACTTTCAGATTCTTATTCAATTTAGTCATACATCCCAACGAATGACGGGAACTTTGAATTTACTTATTCTATAAACCAATTACATCTCAAACTTATAAGGACCTACTCTCTTTCTCTTTCTCCTGTTCTATTATAAGAAAATTCAGGTTGGTCCCTATTATTGAAAATATAACAAAACAGTCCCTATAGTGATTTTCTTAGTTTAATCCTAACTGAACAGTTTGTGTTCCATTTAACATTTCAGAAGTTAGAGATTTTCCATTAAATTTGTGTAAATTGCATCTGAAAAGTAGACATTCCAAGATTTCTGGGAATATAAATTAGGATTCCTAATTCAATTTGTAAAATTTATGGTGAATTTATAAATTTGGACTATCTTCTGTTTTGATTTTACTTCAGGACAGATTGAGCATTACTTAGTACTTCAACCATAGTTCATTCATTTAAGATTCAAATTGATCAATGTAAAATGGGTCATAAACAAGACAAATATATCTTTCTAACCATATGAATCTTGTCTTATATTTCAGTTTACACAAATATTTAATAAATTTTCAAAGTCAGGTCAAGAGCCAAGGCAACCAGACTTTTACTCAATATTTTAATAATGATTTACACTATTCAACTCCAAGTCAACAACGGTTTGTTGATTTAGTAAATACTCACATACCCCTATTTATGGAAAATATACGAGACTAATTCAAAACACAGAGGCCACAATAATTTTTTCATTTAACCACATAATCAAACATTATTATATGGAACAATAAACCTGACCAGTTTTAGTTAAACAAGCCTAACTCCCTGCATACATAGAATAAATCTATCTTATTTTACAGAAATATAAAATACATCAATATCTACAACTTTCGTGTTTTGAATATTTCAAAATTAGGCCTCTAAGATTTCCAAAATCAGCTTTCAATCAGACTGTTCTTATGACATCTGTAATTAGGACAGTTCATACTTTTCAACCATATATGCAAAACGACACATAATAAAACTAAACTGTTTTATAGACATTTATATGGCACATGAAGCTACAAGTTTCATTCTTTGAGTTTCTTCAAATTCGGTCTCTAACAAATTATAAAATATGAATGAAATAGAGACTAATCAAGAGCTATTACCAGTTTAGGATTACATTTGCTTTGTTTAAGCTCTCTTTGGGGAAATTGATAGTCAAGTGTGTGTGGAAATTATTTTGGACGAATTTTTGCGTCTAGAGAGTGATTTTTTTTTTTGTGGTTGTCTTTGAACTAAAAAAAATCATATATATATGAAATGGGTTGCCAACTCAAAAATATCTTCTCTTTTGATTATGACCTTATCTTAATTGATGAATCATATGTACATGTGTTTATTAAACATTTGATTAATCATATCTTGTCTTAATTTATTTGATAAGTAACAAGTGTTCACTTAACATTTGGACATATGAATAACTTTTGTGTAGATAGTTTTGTCAAATGTTTCATTTTTTGTGGTAATTATTTACACATACATATGTGGGTTAGCTAGTTTTTATTTTTTTTACCACATTTACTATTTCTTCTCATTCTAGTCCCTAACTTGTTATACTTTATGCACATTCCATCCATAACTTAAGCTCTTTTATTGTATTCCAACCTTATTTGACACAATCTAAAATTATATTTCAATTATAAACATTGGACTCTATATCATAAAAATGCATATGCAATGCATGTACTAATATATGTATGTTATGCATGGTCAATTGGGGTTGGGATGTCACAACTATTTGGTTCAGTAAATTAATTATGATTTCTAGTCACTATAAACATATTAATTCTAGAGTTCCTTGCCAAATTAAGAATTTCATTGATTTGGTTTCTAATCTTACAAAGCTACTGTTTCGTTGTATTATTATGTGCGACCCTATAGGTTCTTATTACATTGGCAATGGATTTAAATTCTCAATAAGAATTCACTTACAAGATTGGCCACTAGTATAACATCATGCCACCCAAGCAACGATATGGTCAAGGAATCGACTTTAACCTGTCATGGACAACTATCATGCAATTTAATCCCTTATCATAGTATCTCGATTGATCATAAAGCATGGAAGGTGTCATCTCTTAATCTCAATTACAATTTTCTTAATTCCCAATTCAAGTAAATTTTTTAGATAGAATCAAACTCTAAGTGTGATCTATACCCACATGCTTTGGCCAAATACTTTCAATTTGCTCGAATCTATCAAGAGGACATGAGATATTATCTCTCGGTCACCAAAGGTGATAATCCTATCTTAATTACTCAGAACACTCATGTGCTTCATGATGCACACAACCGTTGCCATGTTAGCAATCTTATTCAAGTTACGTTAAGTAGGATCACTGTACATGACTACACGCATAGTGAACCATAGTAACCTCAAGTCTAAGGATCATTTTCACAACCTTCACAATGCGATCACTAATGATGCTCATGCATTGATCGATGTAGCACTCACATTTGTTTGATCGATCCAGTACCCATGTCTATATCGAACCATGTGCTTACTTGTTTAACCCAATTGTCACACATCCACTAACATGCGAGATATGCTACTTGTCAAACAATGTAATAGTCTCAACGCATTATCAACACTCCTAATCAACAATATCTTGACTACAGACATTTAGAGAGAGTGTTTAGCATCAATAAGTTCTCACACCATTTGAGACCCTTATTAGACAAGCCAACTAACTCAAGGACATTGCTTTCTTAAATCATTAACAATAATATGGGCACAAATAATGAAAAGCAAGCAATACATTGTCATTGTTAATCTATTCATGAATGTAAGAATAGTTTTTTGGTAACAATCTCATTAGCCACTAGGGCATAAAAATTATCACCATAAATGAACAAATTCCCTCTCTGTTCCACTCTCTTCCCCTCTTCTTTCTACTTTCTTTGTCGCTCCTTCCACCAACAGTAATGACAACAATGGAAATTATCCAAGATGAGAAAGAAGAGATAAATTGGAATATGAAAATGCACAAACCCAGAGATGATTTTCTAAAAGTAGTGGTTTCTGCCATCAAATTCAAATTGTTGCTTTTGGTTTCCACCATCAGAATGCATCGAGGCACGATTAATAAGTATGGAAGTTACTATAAACAAAATAGTGATCTATAAGAAGTTAGGATATTCAAGTATAGTTAATGTAAAACAATAGAAAACATTTAATAAGTTATATAGTACAAAATAATGCCCACTATGGCATAACGGACAATTAGAGTAAATAAGTCAAATTGAATATAAATAAATTGGTCAAGTCTCTGCAAGTATACAATTATCTATATGGTTTTACCTTAGGAGCATTCCAATGGTATCGAATACACAAAGAACAAGTATTAATAGTGATCAATTCATAAAAAGAAATAAAATATTCCATGATTTGGTTTCTTGGTATTTTTGATTAATAGCAAAGCTAAGTTAACACAAAGAAGCAAATAAATTACAATTTGATTTGAAACACCAATAATAAATTAAGCATTAGGACTTTCAAGACTAGACTAAGACTCCTATTTATTATATTAACGAATGGGGTTTTGAGGGGTTTTGAGTGTTATCTCCACTTTACTCACTTAAAGCCTCTTTCTAGTTTGTTTAATCTATTTCTACATTTATTATGCCAATCCTTTCAGTTAAATCTAACTAAACTAGACTCTTTAAGCCTCTTAGGAATTTCATCAAACACCTTACCTATAAAGAATTTTTCTATCCTAAACTAGGTAAGTTCAACACTTGTAGACTAGAATTATTCTCTTGATCCATCACCTAGACTTATCAACAATATCATTATGGTGATCAAGCATAACAATATTCAATCAAAACAAGTCATTGAATCAAATTCAAGGCACAATACAAGAACTTCAAACATAATACCCGTTCATTAATAAAGCAAATGGTCATCAAGAGCTACATCTCTAGGTCCTAACAATAGATTTAATCTATCATTATGAAGATTTAAAAAAATAAAACAATAAAAATAAACATTAAACTTTTTCATCAAATATAAATATGAAGAGATAGAAGAATAATTGATGTGGAGGAAGCCACTCCAAATATCCTTCAACAAGAATCCCTTAGTCTTTTAAGCTCTTCTACCCCTTTTGCCTAAAAACCCTAAAACGTTCTAAAGAAAATGAAAGAGGCAAAGAGAATGTTTGTGTAGAATGATCTCAAAAGATCCTAAAAGAGTAACTAAAAGAAGTATTTATACCCCTTTAAATGCCCACAAAAGCCTTACAACTTTATGCAAAAAATGCACCTTAGTGTGCACTTGGTCCTCACACCTTTGACAAAACTTGAAATTTTCTCTCTTTGGTCTAGAAGGGCCATGATCGTGGTCTTCAGAGGCTATGACCATGGCCCGTCTCTAGAACCATAGTGTAGGGTGTGGGCTTGCACAACGATCGTGGTATTTGGGTGTGGCACTTTGCCATGGCGATGGCATAGGGTGTGGTAATAACCATGGCACCCTTTGAGCTAATTTTTCTTCCGTTTTTTTTTATTATTCTAAATTCTCTTTAAACTCCTTTTGCATGTATTTTCCATCAATTTTCTCCCACATTCCATACATTCTCATTCACGCTACCCAAAACACAAAAAGTGTATAAATTCATCGATGATTAAATACATGTAGTGTAAAAATGCTATCCATTTATGATTGAATTAATATGTATATTTATCATACATCATCAATCAAATCTCCTTCAATTTAATCATGGAAAGTCTATTACTACTCTAGTACAATAGTGCCTACTATGGCCTAATGGACAATCAGAGTAAATAAGGCAAACTGAATATAAAACTGTTAGTTTTGTGCCATAGCCCAATCATGTATACATTTTCATTTGGTTTATTTAATAAATAGGCATTTTATATAAATGAAATATTATTTGTTTTATGAAGATAAAACTTCATGAATAGTCGATTCTTCCTTGTACCATTAAGTGCGTGACTTGATAGTAAAACCATAAGGATAAAATGAATACTATTCTAAATGTTCCTAATCGATCATTATCATGGGAATAATGATGAATTAAGATTAGTATGTTGCAAAATGGATAATCACGTTTTACTGATTATGGATATGAGATATCAACTTAGAATATAGATGCATATTGCGGAACATGTATTAGACTAGCCCGTTATGAAAGCTCTTCATGGATCGTTGTCACAAGAAGCTTTCATGTAGTGGTGATGTTTAAGTGCTCTGACTGAAACTCACTATCGACTCCTATATGAGGCATCACATGTTTTGACTTAGTCAAACATTATCTGTAACAAGGTAACAATAAAGGCTATGATTGGATATGTCATGAACCATGTAGAGGAGTGATAGTGAGAGATGGATTTGTTCCTCTTAAGAAGAGTGATATCTCTTGGCCACTTGATGAGTATGATTGATGGAATGTATGCATACTCGAATAAATTGATAAAGGAGTTTATCAATGTCATTCTTGATATCAATCTACTTGAGATCAAGAAATATGCTAAGTAATATAAGGTTGACATGTGATCATGCCTTGTGCTTAGATGCGATATCGTGTGACAAAAGGATTAAACATCAGACTGTGAAAGGTTAACTCGGATCACCAACATCCACTCGATTTTGGGTTTCCATAATGTATTACTAGATACCGCTTATAGACTTGGGGCCTAAAGGTTTGGGACAAAGGCCAATTGCCAATTTCGAGTGGG
>CAODLS010151184.1:0-21916 GCA_948243855.1 Flueggea neowawraea | reverse complement strand
TTATTATCTTCTTGCAGGTGACTCTGAGGAATTTTGTTCGTTGACTTTTGATGCTCAGTGAGGGATTTTGATGTTGCGGTCAATGCCCTTTTGACCGGGCCCATTTGTATGATTTGTTAGATGCTCTACACCGGATTTCTGTTGTTGTTGTTTATGTTTTTGTTATTGTTTTTGATATTTCAAATGTTTTATTTGAAATAATTTCCGCACTTAATATTATGTATGTTTTGTTTTTAATAAACAAAGATTATACTTTTATTTGTTTTTCATATTTCTTTAAATATGATATTTGAGTAGAAGTTCGGTACTATGAGGCTTGTGCGGGATGAGCTGGGCTCCCATAGACGGTTCACCTCGTACGCCGGTCGCGGTCCCGGAAATGGGTCGTGACATAAATAACATTTAATCAATATACAAACAAGAAACAACATATAAATGACATATAAACAAGACATCTTGAATTTAAAAATACAGAAAATCATCAATAATAAATCAACAACATATAAACAAAACTCCATAAATTTTAAAATATATATATCCGTAAATCTGAAAAGTGTGACAACCCGATCCTAAATAAGCATGCATGACATACATTTACTGATACATGCATTACATAAGTATTTTCATATAGAATTTGTTATTTATAGTTATAATTTAAGGTGTAAAGATAAATTGTTAAGGAATCAGTTAGAGAATTATTATTGGGACTATACAATTAAGAAAATAGATAAAGAATTAGTTAGGAATTAATTACTAAACGTGGTCATATAGTCGAAATGGATATCGATTAAGAGTTTAACTTTGAAGCACCATTTTAAGCTTGTGTGTCAAAAAGAATTAGAATCAAGATACAATAACTTAAGTTGGAAAATAAATGTAGGAATTAAACTGAAGTAAGGACTAAGCAGAAAAATAAATAAAGAAATTAAACAAAAATGAGAAACATAGTACATGAGGGGTTAGATAGAAATGTAAATGTACCCCATAATAAGATCTGTATCCTGTCCATTGAAACAAGTAGTAAGTCGGCTTAACTAATTAAAATAATAATAATCATAACAATAAAAAAAGAAGATTTAAGATAAGTTGGGTGACCCAAATCAACACCCTATATATATTATTCTTTGCCTTATAGAGTCTCTAAACTTTCTTAAGTCCTTTGCTACTGTCCGAATATTTACAAAGAATCAAACATCTTATGTAGATTACAAAAACGTGAACAGATCAAGACTAATAAGGTAAGTAATAATAATTACTTCATAGTCAATAGTTTAATTATCTATCCTAGTTTTAATTCCAGGTTTCAGCTAGAGTTGTATTCATATTAAATGTTAGTTTCAAGGGTTTTTTCGAAGACCGGAGGTAAAAGAGTAGGTGTATGTATCATAGTTCGAATTTATTAAGGAAATTGATATCAAGCTAATTAGTTCTGTAATCACAATCGTAGTAATTATTCAGGAGATCAAATTTGCAATTTCTATTGATTTCACTTTTATCTCGAAACTAGAACAGCCAGAGATTTAGATGTCTTAATTGCTAATAAATTAATCTGACGTATTAACTAATGAACAACTTGATTTTGACCTATTGATGCTAGCAACGGTTATGAATAAGTGATTTATAGTTGATTCAAAATGAATTCTAAATTCATATGTTGTACTTGGGCAGTAGGGAATGGCCTATTAAATGGTAAATGGTGAAATCATAGAATGGTACAATTAAATTAAGAAAGGTTCAAATTAATTATTGTTGTGGCTGGAGTGTTTTAAAAAGGAAAAAGGGACTGTGTTAGTTGTATTTTAGTAAGTGGAACTAAGCTGAAAACTAAACTTGTTAAATAATAGAATGAAACAGGGAACAGGTCGCGGCAAGATGGGATTTGTTGTTGCTGAAACAGCAATGAAGTCGAACCGTCTTCTCGTATTCACTCATATCCTGCAAAACAAGAAAGGTCAATTGGTCGAGGGTTATACCCCTAATGCCACTCCGACGCTCAAGTCAGATTATTATTTCTGAGAGAGTTTTGACAAGTTTTAGCTATATAAAGCGTACTTTATTATGAAGTAAAGGGTGCTATTTATAGACTGATATGAGTTAATCTGTTGTAACTTCCAGGGAGATTTTCACGTATTAGGTGATGATTTCATCATCTTCTCCTGATTTTGTGATGTTTGAATGAGTTTGATTGAGTCTGGATAAGGCAATTTAAATGTGCCTTTTTTCTTCTTCAGAATATTAAGTTTCTAGAAGATGGACCTACTGAATCTTGGACGGTTGTCACATCGGGTCTTGTTGACTTTAATGGGCCTCGAACAAGACACATCAATGGCTTCCCACTCAACAAGATAAGCATATACGTTCTTATCAAGACTTGTTCAAATATGAGAGAATAAGGGATGAGATGATAGGGATAAGATGAGGTCATCATCTCCTGATAACTCAAAAACACGTAAAAATCTCCCTTAACAGATTGCCTTATGTCATCTATAAATAGCCTCCTCTATCTCAAAAAAAGGGACACTTCATTTACCTACTATTACTTGCCAACACTCTGCCAAAACTCTACCAGAAATCCTCCATTGACTTGAGCGTCGGAGTGACATCGAGGCCACAACCCTCGACCTCTGATTTTCATTGTTTTGCAGGATACACACGAAGACTCGAAGACTGTTCAACTTCATTGTTGTTCAAGGCAACAACAAGATTATAATTGATTAGTCTGTTAATTCATTAGTAAGAATTATTCAAATTGCCGAAACTAGTTTGAATTGGAACAATTTTATTGAGAGAAAATAATGATAATTTCTTATTTATGTTCCTCCAAGAAATGTATTTGGAGATAATATGTATATCATTTAATATTGTATAGATTTTGAGAACCCAAATAATCGTAAATTGGGGACATAGAAGTTGCCAGTGCTTGTCGTACATCGGAGAGAAAGGTGAGTAGAAACTGGAGGTGTCTCCACTTGTTTTCTATATGTTTAAATGTGCCAAACATGATGATTTTATTGTGATATGTGCATATGTGATCTTCATAGACTATATGTGCAAATATTGGAAATGCTTGATGGAACATATATGTGACACGTGTAAATACTTTGAGTTATCTGTAAACTTGTTGCGAGTAAATGTTAGAAAATGTTATATGATATTATCAGATATGGCTTATCGTATAATTTGAATATTCTATTTGATTAGATTATCGTTATCGAACATATACTGATATGAAATGATTTATCATTATCGTTATCTTGAAAATGCATATATCAATTGAAAATTGTATTGGTGACATGACACTTGCACTCTGGACTTAAAAAGCGGACTTGGCTGACATTGTAATAACTTGATTTTTTGAACAATTTTTTGGGTAAATTTTCCTTTGAATTTTTTTTCGAATTAATTATTTTTTACGGATTAATTTTAATTTGAAATATCATTAAATTAATTAATGATATTTTGGAGTGTTAAAATTTTGTTGGTGTTAATATGATTTTTGAAGTGTATTGGGGAGTTAAATTGAGTGAAAATTGGTTGGAATAGGAAAAAGGAAGAAAATTTAAAGAAAAGAAAATGGGAGGCTGAACTACAGGTCGTTCAGCATTTGGTCTAAATGGCGTTTCGTTTGGCTTGTATGCACTGTCGTTCGGTTGAAGCAAAAATGACGCGTCGTTCGCTGGAGTGGGAGGCTGTCATTCGCGCGTGAACGTGGTCGTTCGTGTTAGTGATTCCGGCTGCAAACGACAAGTCTTTCGACTTGTCTGGGGCTGTTTTCTTTGGTAGCAAAAAGACGTCGTTTTGATGGGTTGATTTTAAAACCCAAATTTTCTTCTTCTCTTCTTCTGCGTTTTTCTTTCTCTTCTTCTTCCACAACCGACTCTCTCTCTCTCTCTCACGATCTGACTCTCTCTCTCTCGTCTCTCTCTTCCTCGTCGGCCGGACGAGCTAACTGAGGTAATCTCTCTCTCTTTTCTCTTTTCTTTGTTGATTTTCTTGCGTTTTGGGAGAGTTCGACCGAATGAGAATTTTGAATTTTGGGAGTGATTTTTGATGGTTTTTGGATGGATTTTTATGGGGTTTTGATGGGGAGAGTTGGAAGAACATGAATATAAGTTAGAAATGGAAGATTGGAGGATTTTTGATAAAAAGGGTAATTCGGTCCGAATTGGATTTTGAATGTTTGACTCGGTTTTTTGGACGAACCGAGGTTAGATTTGAACTCCTTAGGTGATTTTGAGTTGAATGGTATGGTTGAAAAAATTGGGTCATGCTTGGCTCGGGATTAGGGACCATTTGGTGTTGTTTTGTAAAGAAAGGACTAAAAACAAAGTTTGCCAAATTTTGAGCATTTTGAAGACTGAACTTGATATTTATCATTTAGGGACTGAATTTGATATTGTGCATAGTGGCAGAATTATAATTTTGAAGGACTTAGGGTTAAATTGTAATTTTAGAAAATTGAGGAATTAAATTATAATTTTAAATTACTTAGAGAATTAATTTAGAAATTCTGAAAGGTTTGGAGACTAAGTCATAATTTTTTGATGTCTTGGGAATTAAATGGTAATTTTAAAAAGTTCGGAAACTGATCTATAATTTTACACTGAGGTGTGATAATTGGACATTCATGCTAGACTTTGGGCCGAAATAATTTTCGAGGTTGGTAGAGTGTTTGGGTTGCATATTCATTTGCACATATTTTAGTACAGTCACGGTACCATGTCTGATCTGTGAATCTATTGTTTGTTCAGCTCTGCGTGGTTTCTGTGGAGACCATTCATTCACCAGTGGACCGTGCTCTGGATTATTGATCGGCGTCCAGGTGAGTGTGGTAGCACTTTAGACACGTAGGCTGTGTCCTTTAAATTCTGTATATATTTTTGTTGTGCTGAACTTGGAATGAAATTGGAATTAATAAAGGATAGAGAATCCTAAAAATATGACTTATGTGATAACTTTGGTTGTGGAAACTAGTTCTAAAAATTATTTTGTTTCCGAAAAATAAATATTAAGTTTTTAATATTTATTGTGATCTCTGCAATAAATGTTTTGGCTTTTGAAAATATATTCCAGAGAAAATATATTTTATTTAAAATAATAATTATTTCTGAATACTAAATATTTTTGTAATAAATATTTTGTCTGAAAGGTTGTTATCATTTTTGGGAAAATGATGTATTCGTTCAATGTGGTATTCATTGGAATATTTTGAATAAATATTGAAATGTTTTGGTGAAACACTTTGTTTTAGGACATCCAACTACGTGATAACGTAGTCTTGATACACCAGAGTTGTATCATTTGCTTATGAGGCTATATTTTATGCCTAAGTGGCTATATTCTCGTCTTAGTGGCTATATTATATTATACCATGATGCCTTATGTGGCTAATCTTCGCCTATGTGCCTAATACCGAGTTTGGATAACTCGATGAATATGAACTTTGGTCCCAGTATGAAAATATTTTGAACAATAGTTTGAAAAATGTTTTTGAAACTACTATCTGAAAATCTTTTGGAATTTATTCTGAAAATACTTCGGTATTTAACTCTGAACATACTTTGGTATTTAACTCTGAAAATAAATTTGGAATTTATCTTTGAAATATTTTGAATATTTATCTCTGAAAATATTTAGGTACTTTTCTCTAAAATATTTTGGAAAGTATTTGAAAGAAAACACTTTGGCTATTTTGGATTTGAGAAATTAAATATGTTATTTAATTTTTCATCTAATCAATTTTGTTAATTGTTTATTGTCTGTTCTGTATGCGAAAGAATTGCAAAGTGGATTTTTGAAACAATCTATTTATATATACGAGTGTATATATATACAATATTATTTGGATATATACATGCATGTGGTAGTTTTCGAAAATGTTTTCAAAACCCTTTTGAGGAGCATGTGCCGCTCTTTTGTGTTATCCGCTCACTAGGGAATCTTACCCTTTTATTTTTCTTGTCTTTGTTCTACCTCACTTTTCAGGGTGGGCGTTTGGTTCTTCCGCGCTCAGAGAGTGCCCTATTATTCGGGCCAAATTGTGTTATGTTAGTTGCTCCACACTGGGTAGTGGGTTATGAACTTGCGTTTGTTAAGCAAATGTTTAGCGGTTTTACTTAAACTATTTATTTAGTATTTTGTTATTACAATTATATTGTAATTATATATTCGAAAATATTATTTTTAAAAAACGTATCCTTGCTAAAATGTTTAATACGGTAAATAAGCCGATTAATAATATAAATTTAGGTGGTTTCTGTTCTCCGAGACTTGTGCGAGATGGGCCGGACTTCCATAGACGGTTCGCCTCGTACGCCGGTCGCGGTCCCGAAAATGGGTCGTGACACTTAGTATTATTAAATTTAAATTAATAATATAAAAATACAAATAAATAATATTTATTTTATTACATAAATATATCTCCAATGAACATTAAAACTATAGTTCATGGTTCATACAAAAATATATATATTTAATTAAATAAATAAATCTCATATATAATATTTCATATAAAATATTTTTTGAAACTTTTATAAAAATTTATCTATATAAAATAATCAAAAAATTATTTATGAAATGATTAAAAAATTAGAAATAAATAGAATTTCGTAAGTAAATAGTATTTCATGGATATATTCGTAAATGTAATTATTTCAACTAAGGAAGTTGAACTTCCTTACCCTCCTCAGGAAGTTTCTTCCTGAGGTCAAAGAGAAGTCAAGTATCTGATTTCTCGAGAAGCTCAACTTCATTTGTTCAATCAAGCAAAGAAAGTTTCTGGACTTTCCGAAAAATTGAACTTCCCCTACCAACTTACCTCCAATCAAGCAAGTCTGAAGTCCTTCAATAATTATTCATGAAATCCGTTTCAGTCTGATAATGAATAAACAAAGCATAAATATGCTAAAGTTGGCCTTGACTTGTTTAGAGCGTTAAAGTTCTTCATGTGTATTGATCTTACAATTAACTAAATTAATAACCAACGTGGACAATGTGAAGAATGACTATAATTAGTTGGTTTAAAGTGCACATTTAACTTGGAGAGTGATAGGTTGTATTTTCTGCATGTTTTGCATTGCATTTTATGTTTTATTTGCATTATTAATTGTTATTATTTGTGTCTTTTTATATTTTTATGATTCTTTAGTGTTTCAGGTGGAATATTGGTAAAAGAATGGGATTTCGAGCTGTTTCTTCGCATTTCGGGCAAAACTGCGTTTCTACGTGACCACGCCAGGGTTGATTGCGGGTTTGACCATGTGCCTAGGGATGTGTGTTTCACTTGTGGGCCATGTTTTAGATGTGTTTTGAAGGCTTATAACTTAGATTTGTTGTTGGGTCAAAATAATTAGCTTTATTAGTATTTTTATTAGTTATTTATGGAGGATCTTAGGGTTTCCTAATTAGAGACATATATAAACTGAAACTCTCTCTCTTTCTGTCATTCTTTTTCACGTACATCAACAGGAGGGAGGCCAAATTTCCATCTTCTTCATCTCTCTTGGTTTTCTTCATTCTAATATGTGTAACTAAACACTTTTTCAGTTAAGATATTTCAAAGTTCAATCCGTCAATGTTGTGAGACTCTTGTTTTAAATTTTATTTAGTAATTCAAGTATTTATTTAGTTTCTGTTCTTGAGTTCTTTTATTATTATTTTGATTGATTGATTGACAAGGGCATGTTGGTTGATTGAATGAATTAATATATTGTTATTTAGGATTGATAGCGCGTCATATTAATCCTAATTTAGGTAACAAATAACTTGAATTTATGTGGTTTGGGCATTGTTCATTGTTATGAAACTGAATAATCTAGTTTAAATGAATCACGGCGTTTCCGGTTTCACTGGTTAGGATAAAGATCTCTATCATTCTAATTGCTGTCATAGATTAAACCTTGTCAGTGTGTCCCGGGGGTTGTCTAGTGGTTAGAAAAATAGTCTGCAGGGCGTCTCGGGACTATCGAATAGGTAAGAATGGATTGGTCAATTGAGTGTGTCATCATTGGTTATAACTCTGTCTACTTGAATGCTTAATATTCTCTTTCGTGTCTGTGATCAACTGAACGGATTGAACGGAGAAGTGTCTTAGCTAGGTTTTTATTATAATTGAATTTCTGCTTATTTTTGTTCTTGCTGTTTATTTCTGTTTGCGACTTTTTAATTTTGCTGCTTCTTTCTGTCAACTTTATTTTATTTTTCTGTTTTTGCAAATAAACAATTTCTCACTATTCTTTGTGGATCGACCATGCTTAATGCCTTACTTTATTTTTAATATTTTTGAGTAGATTAATTTTATTTTAGTGGGTTGACACCCTATCAGAGATAAGGATTCAGTGAATTTTGCAAATGCAAATCTAGAAAAAAGACAATACTTCAAATTCTTTCCACAATTCGTAAACCAAAAATGGTTTCTGTCAATGTATAGATGACCAAAGTAGCATCTAAATTTACCATTGACGGAAAATTTTGAGTTCGACTAGAAGACAAACTTTACAGGACTTATGTTTCTAAGCAGCAAAGAATTAAAGATAAGCTTTCTTTCGTACCACCTTATCCATAATGGTACGTACACTTTAATGAAGATTTAATTCAATCCATCAATTTTGGCTTTAGCTTCAATTGGTTTTTTGACATATTCACACACATTATTTAGGACAAATCAAATGAATCAGGAGCTTAAACTCTTTTGCACTCCAAGAGTAACCTCAATTTCACTAAATTACAAAACTAATTACCTATTATGCTAATTAATAAATTTGGTGCAAAAGTATTTCCACAACGGATCAATGTAGTAGATATGTTGTGTGACGCAAGTTATAGGCATTTACGTTATTGACATGAAGAATTTAATCTTACTATTTGCAATTACATTGATGCTTTATCTTTGAGTTTTGAATTACTCCTAACCTATACAAAATTTATGATATATATTTGCTTGATGTAAAATTTCTGATAGAATTTGACAAGGAGGGATACACATCAAACAACACACTATGTCAAGCTTAACTTATACATAAAACTATTTATAGAGTGCATGTTTGGCATATACAACATTTAGTATGTTTTGATTATGTAGTGTATATTTTTCCTTAAAAACCGTGTCACTCTCTCTAGTTTTTCACCATTCAATATACTAAATCCTACATTTCTCTAACAAACCTAACATGGTGTTTGCACAATTTTCTAGATAAATCTAATAACATATAGTTTATACATCTAAGAGATGTTAGATCTTTAACACATCAAGTTTACAGAAATAAATATTTATCAATCGATCATTGAGATAATTTTGATACCATTTTAAATTTGGGTAAAACTGAAAAGTATTTCATATGATTGGATTGTCCTACAATTATTGAGAAAACATTGACTTCTAATCAATTATCAACTTTATGGTGATACCATTTTACTAATAATTATTTTGTTCAATAATAATAATGAAATACTTTCTAATCAATAATCAAATTTATGGTGGACCAACTAAAACCCTAAATGGAAAAGGATAGGAACAAATGGAGGCTCAGCTAAAGCTAACAAACAAGAATTTAAAAGGAGGAACTCATGGAAATGGAGGCTCAGCTAAAGCTAACAAAACTTCTAAAACTAGAAAGGCTGCTTTCTAAATGCAAAGCCCACGGAAGAATTCCCCAAACAGTTGGCAAATTCACACAACCAAACAAAGCCCAAAAAGTCATGAGCAGCCAGCCAAAGTGCCATATGTTACCAACTCATTTGCTTCATTCATTACTAAACTACAAAAGAGGGTGAGATTTCACAATTGGCACAAGAAAGTGTCAAACTGCCTCAGAACAGAACCCCATCCGACGTAACCCACTACAGGGACCCACTTAAGTGAAACACGTCATCAAAGACAGTGGACCCCACTTGCTGACGTTTCCAAGTATGAAAGACAGTTGAGAGGATGAGAGTGGAGGGGGGCTCTTTTGCTTTGCTAGCTAGTAAGGTGGACACCGGTGTGCCTAACTGTGTTGATGTGGATTATACGGCTTGTCTTATTTCTCGACGTCCCATATCAATGTATGAAAACAAAAAAAGAAAAGAAATCATGCTTCGCAAGAGTTTTCGGTTCGTTTATTGGCCTAATGAGGTGGGACATGTACTTATATTCTTCATCGTATTGGTTTTTAACTTTGACATCTGTGATCGATAAAGTTACACTGAATTATTTTAAAAAGACAATGTGTTAAATCATCTCATTTGAAAGTAATTTGGAAAAGACGGTTATAACACAGCTAAGGGAAATTGTTATTTTCTTTCTCATGGACATGTAGCAAAACCATAATTCGTACTTTGCGATTACTTTTCTAGATTGTCTTTGTTAATTCCAAGGGTGTAACTTGAGATATTGATTCATTGTATTTAGATATTTATTCGAAAGTATTCTCTATGAAATCTAAATCCTTGATTACAAATAAAATAAAATGACTTTTTTTAAAATCATTGTATTTTTTTACCAAAAATCGAATGTACAACTCTTTAGTATTAAAATAATTTTAGTATTGATAAATTATAAGTCTATTGGTACAAAATTGAGTAACTTATATTGCAAATTCTGTAATCTTTCGAAATGAACGTTGAAGATTTATTTGTTTATCATGTTATGTGTACTAATTGAAGGAGTCATGCTGTGATATGGTAGATACAACAATGCTTACTATTTAGGGCAAAAATCGGTGAACATCATTTTGTTAGAAAATATAGTGAGGTTCATTACGTGAAGGATTAAGAAATAGAACATCTATAATCACGTGGAGGATTAAGAGGGTGCCAAGCAACCGACCTTTAAAGAGGAAATTCAATTTTTGGGCATAACCTTAGCTATAGGCTCGTTAGTATCTATTGACAAGCACCGAGAATAAATTAAGATAGTGTGTGAATAGAAGGGGGGAAAATGTCGAAAAAAGTTATTTTTCTATAAGCGGTGTTTAGTTATAATTTTACTCTCAAGTGGTTTTGGTAAGATTAGGTTATGGGTTCAAATCTCTACTCTCCCACACCTAATGTCTGTTAGCTTCTGTAAACTATATTCACCTTGGTGATACTACATTAACTGAGTCAGTGTATTGGTTGTTCACTTAGTTTGATATATTCGTTGGTGAACATCAAAACTCGAATATGACGTAATAGGGTGATACTACAATGATAACTCTTAAAAAAAATCCTCACTGAGAACTCGAGTTACTTAATTTCAGTCTCAGTTACTTAATTTGAGGGGTGATTACTTAATTGTAACTGTAAAAGTTACTTAATTTTAGATGTTGTTACTTAATTTAGTCACCAGTTACTTAATTTTGATCGGTTACTTAATTTTGTGATAAATTAGATAACTATGATTGTTACTTAAGTGTTGCTGAAATTATTTAATTTAAATCTCAGTTACTTAATTTACTAAAGGAGTCCTCATTGATGACTCTTTTTAGGAGTTCTCATTGTAGTAACACTCGACGTAATAGGAAATGTCTTGGTTGTTATCACTTGCACCTTCTTTTTATTTCAAATAAAAGCTTAATTATTTGATAACCGCAATTATGTAGGGAGTGGGCTATTCATGAGCTTGGAAGTATTGGACCATGCATGGTATTTGTAGGAACAGCTGTTGTGTCACTTCCTATAAAAGAGGTTGATAGTTAGATGTAGAGTATTTCATATTCATGTATTGCATGAAGATAACTAACTAAAAATAATATCTTGCCCTGGTGGGTCACCATACGATTTACCTGCACTGAATATCTCCTTTGAGCCTTAAATTTCTTAAAGTTGATGAGACTATAAAATTCTATTCCTTAAAACTTGATATTCTGATCTCTTGAATAATTATATGTGGATTCGTCAAGTTTTTTTCCTATACAAATATTATGGGAAATTGATGAAAAATTAAACAAATATTTTTGCGGATATATGAGTTATTAATGGGTTTATGTCTAATAAATTAACAAGTATATAAATAGTAACAACAAAGTATTTATTGACTAATTTAATATTTTAATAAAGTCACATGTATTTTTGAATTATGATATATTAATTATTGTTAAAAGTATAGAAAATTAGATTAATTTATTAAATGAGTATAATAAGTATAAATATACTGCTTTATATTATTTTATTTATTTAATATGCTATAGTGTAAGCAAAGTATAATTAGACACATTAAAATAACAGTTAAAGAATTTAACCTTTTTTAGAGCTGCGGAATAATCACGAGCACACAGGATAGTGTGTATACTAGTATTGAAAATCTGCATGAAAGCAAGAATTATTGGGAGGAAGAGAATCTCCTATTTCTCTCTATACATAAACTACATGTTATCTTTGATTTGTTGGAAACGTATAGGATTTAATGAATAACATATAGTAGATATCAAATTTTTGAGTATTAAAATTAAACTAGAAAGAAAAGCACGTCCTTGAAAAGAAATGCTAAATGCTATGCTAAAAACATGTTAAATATTATTCTTTTCAAATTAGCCGTCCTATAATCCTTGATTGGTTCATTGTTTTGACAATTTAGGATTGATAAATTAATTTAGTTGTTCAACAGATTCACCTTAAAAAAAGTTATAAAATCAGATATTTTATCCAATTGAATATTTTTTTCTCAATAACGAGGCATTCGTGTTTTACATCTATTTTATAGTCAGTGTCTAATTTGTACTTTTCAATTTAATTTGAATCGTCTTAATATTAAAAAAGACTAATAAATCCTTTCAGAAAACATACCTTGATGAAGCATCATTAATGACCTGGAAGGAATTAATGTTGGTTGCTACAGTTATACCAGTAGCTGCTGCCAATTATTAGTCAAAGGACCTCGCAAAGACGAAGTTTTGCAACGAATTTGACAAAGGGGATAATCAAAAGTACGAACATACTCATTGAGGGGAAACAAAATGAAGTTAATAATTAAATAACAAATTGGATCAGTGTATTACTATAGGCTACATAGTTGTGTGTTTTGTGATTTGTTCTTAATCAATATTAAACTTGGAGGTTGGTGGCCTAACATTTGCAAACTCCTTTGAGACTTTGTCACATTTTCACCAATTGTCATTCTTCTCATTGAATACATGAACTCATCTAAACAATATGTATAAAGTTAGTGTGAAAACAAATATACCAATAAAGATACAAACTATCACTTTCGTCTCATAACAGCGATGAAAAAGGCTTATTAATCTATAAACTCCCAAGCTATTTTACTTTCTGCCATTAACTCCTCGAAATATCAAATGTGCATAATCAACACTTCAACTTCAACTATTTATTTTAGATAATTACTTGGTAATAAGTTTTGTGATTAGTTTAGTAAATTGGCAAGAACAAAATCGTAAACCGACTTGAGTTGAGACAAGAAAACTCAAACCCACGACTCCTTAGCGTTGGAGTTGCATCTAATACCAATGAACTATGATTTCCAAATTGTTTGTATTTTAATACAGGCGTAGGTTACAAAATAAATAGTTTAGGGGTTGATAATGCACATTTAATTAAGAATTCAGGGGGCTAATACCACAAAAGTAAATAGATCAAGGGTTTGTGAATGTAATAAGCCAACGTCAAAAATGGTTGAATTAGCGTATTTCAATAATTTTTCTTATTTTTAGGATAAAATAAAAGTATATGTTGCGATTTAAAAAAATATATATGTATCGTTACATGTATTGATTTTTTCATTAAAAAATGCACGTGAATATTAACCTAAAAATCCATGAATCGGAAATATTCTAAAATCTTTGTTTTTATGAATCAAATAATGATTAACAGGGCAATATATTATCTAGATGTAACTGTTAAAATTATATATAACTGAATATCCCTAGAATATTCTAAAAACAAACATAACATTAACAAATATTCAGTAAACCAGTTAGATTGCGAGGTAAGACTAAGGAAATGACTTCAAACTTAAAAGAAGAAGAATTACGTTCAAACTTTTCATGAACACATCACTGATGTAGTTATAGCAACAGTTCTCTTTTCAATTCAAATGTAATCTGATTCACAAATTTGTGTACAAGCAAACTGACACTCTACATGACAAAGATCAATTCCCATCAAATTGAGAATGAGAAGAAGAAAAATCCAGTGTGAGAAACCAATCTAATATTTGCCAATCACAGAAACCAAACCCTCACTACCTATTATTCTTAAGTATGTACACACACCACAAGTTTTTGTAGCACCAACAATGATTCCTAAACTCTTCTCTTCTTGTTCTTGAATTTGCTTTTGCCTAGTACTTGAATTCAATAACTCCATAGACAATCAAGGTTATCCTCATGATCATCGAAAGGCCTACCAGTGCTAAGGCCAGTATCCTGTGAAAGCTCCAGTTTCGGGTTTCGCCTTGTGTTTGGGCCGTGGTTTTCGAGAAACATCCGCAGTATGGACTGGTCTGGCATTAAAACATGATCTGGGTAGTGGAAGTTGGCAATATCAGGCATGATTTGTGAGGGAAAATTCGAGTCTTGAATTGAGGTCTTTGAGAACAGAGCGGAAGCAGGGGAGATGTTTGAAGAAGATAAAGATGCTAAGACGGAAGAATTCGTGTTGTTGAAGCTATCAACCCTGTTTTCTTGCCGCTTCTGTTCCTCCACAGGGTTGGAGAAGCAGGTCACGTGAGACATGTCTTGTATGTTACTAGTTCCTGTCTCACTGTTGTGTGGTGAGGAATCCATTAATGGAGGCAACAGTGATGGCCTAAATTCATTTCCATATGAACCCGAGAACCCTGAAACATGAATCTTCTTTCCACCATGGTTCTTCTGAAAAACTCTGCAAATAACCCAGTCATTCTGCAAAAAAAAAAAAAGCAAAAGATTTCGTCAATTTCAAACAGAAGCAATAACAAGCATTGCTTAAAACATAACTAAAAACAGAGAAAACAGAGGAGAAACAGAGAAAGACTTTACTTTGGCGGTTTGTGGGAGATTACAGATAGAATATTTTCCTTCCAATCTGTATTCATGCATAACCCAGTTAGTTTTTCCTCCTTTTGGGGCTCTTCCTTTGTAGAAAACCAAAGTTTTCTTCATTCCAACAAGTGTTTTAGCCCTGTAAATCTCTTTGCCCTTCCCTGTAGCTTTCCAATAACCCGCATCGGTTGCTCTGTTTGTTCTCAGTCCAGTTGGATACTTTCTGTCTCTAACACAGAAGAAATACCATTCTTTTTCACCCATTTTGGCTCTACCTTCATTGAAAAAACACAAAATACAAGGTCAGACCATAAACAAGTCTACACCAATCTTTAAAAAACAGAGAATTCGATGACATGTGAGAACTTACAAGGCAAATCCCATGGTTCACACTTTTTCAAGTCCACTTCACCAATGGCCCTTGCACAGAAACAGTTATCAAAAACTTTGGGTGACAAGTAGTGAGTAATAAGTTCTTCATCGGTTGGATGGAACCGAAAGCCGGGAGGCAATTCTATGTCTTCATCTTCTTTACTTATTACTAAATTCTTTTCCATAGCTTCTAACCCTCTCCCTCTTGTTTGAATCACTCAAATGTGTTGTTCACAAAATATATATTAGAACTTACAAAACAATATCAAAAAGTAATCAAAACAAAATATCCACCAAACTAATAAGCCCTTTGCATCAAATGTTTTCTGGGTACTTACTGTGTTATTAGTCAAGAAACTCTTACAATATATAATTTGTTAGAGAGAGAGAGAGAGAGGTGTTGAAGAGAAAGGGGTGTAATAGGGAGTGAAGAAGGTTAAGGTGTTTAGAAGAAAGGGAGGAGTGGCGAAGGAGTCCATAAATAGTGGGTTTTTTTGGAGAGGAAAGAGGCGTGGATTACAAGGCATCTTTTGGTTTTGGATGGTTTCAGCTCTCTTTATTTTACTCATCATGTAATGATATTTTAATATTTTTTCGCTAATTTAAATGGAAGTAGATTATTAATTGGCTGGTGTATAATGAAAAAAATAAAAAGAACAACAAGTTTATTAGAATTAAAATATATATGAATAATAATGTAGGTTTGTTTAAGATAAATATGCTCACAAGTTTCATATAGCATTTGAATATATGCGTTATTTTCTCTAAGTTTTTACTATTTAATACCAAGTCTATCATATTTATCTTAAACAAATACCCACATCGTTATATATGTATTGTAGTTGTATCATAACATTTGCAACTTTAGTAAATGTAGACTTATTTTTTACAATAACTTTTTTACCAAACTTTTCACAATAACTTGTCTATTTATCAATGTTGCCAAGGGATTTATAAGCTTTTGTATAAGTCATTTATTTTTTCTCATAAATATTGTTAAATATAATGTAACAAAAAACTCTTGATAACAAATTTTCATCCTAAGTCGCCCACATATAATACATAATAAATTTCTGAATAATAAAAAGTAGAGATTAATACAAAAAGAATTTGGTATATATTATATCCTAAAAATTTGCTCAATATCGCCCCTCACACAGTATATTTTCCATATTCTTTTACAAAATAACTTTCAACAACTCTAATAACATATATATTTCCAAAGTTATTGGTCAAATCTTCAAGTTAGTTGTTATCTGTTTAACCAAACATATAATAATATTGTTGCACTACAAGCATATAATAATTTGTTAATGAAACTAAAAGGACATGTGCCCCCACGAAGCTTATATTATTCTAGCCAAGAACATCACAGAAACTACATCCCTATCTATCTATCATTATCACTACAAACTCCATTTCATTTATATAATTATTATTGTTCTCATGCTAGGCTCTGGCCACCCAAGAACCTAAGGTCTCCCTACATTGCCTCAATTATTTATGATTTTCATTTCAATAGAAAAAGAGATCTTAAATTAATTATGGTTAAATGTGAATCATTCTTCAAAAAATAATTTCTTAGAGCTTGTAAATTGACTTACAAAAATTACAAAACTATTGAAAGTTGTATAAAAGCTTGTTGAGCAATATAGAAGAGTAGTAAATTATTGTTGAGCAATATTGAAAGGTACTAATGGATTTGAAAGTTTTTTAATTCAAAATATTAAAATAATCAATTTAATATTGTCTAAATATTGCCTATAAGGGAACTATTTTCTTCCTCTCCTCATCCATTTTTTTCTTTTTGCTTTATTTATTTTTTCTTTTTTTTTGTCTTTTTCGTTGTCTTCACCTCCTCCATTGTTATTTTCATTCTTTTGTCATCGTCGCCTCCTCTATTAAGTTTTGCTTGTCTACCACCAGTGGTAGATTTAGGAGTTTTGAGTAGGGGAAAATGAATTTAACTTGAAATACAGTTATCAAGACCTGCCTAGCTCGCATAGATAATGGCTCGTTTGACTTTTAACAGGCACGTAATGCATTGCAACTACACATTAATTCAAGCCATATTTAAAAATTCATTTAAACTAAGCAACTTATTGGATTGTTTCCTCTTCTAAATATTCAATTAATCAAGGACAATTTGAAGTACAACTAGACCTAAAAAAATAAATTAATGTCATAGTAATAGATCATTTTCTCTTCTAAATATTCAACTACGCATCCAATTTTAACAAATCCATATTGTTTCCTAATAAACATATCTGTATAAAAGAAATCAATAGTATAATATATCAATATATAATAACCACTTCAAACACAACCGCCATTTTCAATTAAGGAGAGAAGATTAGAGTGAAAGATGCAAACAGAAGGAGAGTGAGAATCTCAAAAAAGTTGGGAACTTGAGATTTGGGGACTTGTTTGACCAAAAAGAAGTCTGGGGAGTTAAGGACTGAGAAACAAAAGGTGTAGCGTGCAAGAAGATACTTGTGCATTCCCTGGATTCGCCGGTGCCTACGGCCATTCTCATCATCATCGCTTCTGTTGCCTCTTGTCACGAGTTGTTTGCCTATTTTTATGTGCTATGTTTATAGGGCTGTTTAGTGGAAAAAAAATTTCGTTCTTTTCTAAAAGATTAAAAAATAGAGATAAAAAAATAAAAAAATTTGTTAAAAATTTTTAATTAACTAACATATTTTTTAAATATTTTTAATTTTTAGAACATAAAAGTAAAACAAAAAATAAATTATAGAAAATTGAAAATTGTTAAATTAAACATAGCCTTATTATTATTTTTTTCACATGTTTAAAATTTTGCACTTTGTTATAACTCAGTTAGTTTAACTCTACGCTTTGAGTTTTAAATACTCACAAACAGAGCTTATGATTGCTTGCTACGATGATCATCGTAATGACAAGTATTTTAGCATTGATTGTCTTTTATTTGTTCTTAATAAATTTTGAATTAGTTTGCTCTAGTTAATATATTTAACTTTACATCAAATACGTTTAGTTAGACCTTGTATTTTTGGCCACCAAATGTCGATGAAATTTAATTTAGATTAGAAAAAGTTATGCTTTATTAGTTATGGTTGTTTATTCTCAATAAATTGTGCTACAAATTAAATAAGTATAATGATAGATTAATGTATAGTAAAAAAATAAAAAGAACAACATCTATATTAGAATGAAAAATATATATAAATATACTAATTGAAGATAAAAGTAATATGCCTAAATATAAAACAAGCGAAATGCTAAATTGCCATAACATTCAACTAATTAAAGCCTAACTTCAAGATAACTAATGTGTCGTATACAGATGAAATTGGACTAGTATCTGATCAATAGACTTGAGTTTTGGTGGCCGTCGTAATCGGTATCTTATATGTACATGCATTTATATTAGCTGCGGCTCTTGATTGAACTATACGGATTGACATTTTAATTCCGAAGACTAACATGTATTGTTCTATGCTCGCTAAAGAGGGACCATCCTCGAAGACTGATGAATCCTAGCCACAATCAAACTACATAAAATACCTCAGTTCGCGGTGCGGGTTCGAGACGTGGGAGCGACGTAAGTCTGGATTTATCTGGTTATTACTTCGGGCCCGTGTTGGATAGAGCTGGGTTGTTCAACCCCGACCCGCTTGTCCTCGGTGAGGTGCTACAGTGACCACATCCGTGCAAGGGCCTAAGTCCGCTACTGGGTGTCAGCTATAACTCACAGGGACATTCCGTAGCGGGGAGAGTACCTTCCGGTTTAAGCATGCATGGTAACGCCCAGCAGAGGTATGCCACCTACCGGTAGCCCCCACCTCCCATTTTTTTGGCAAAAAAAAAAACTACATAAAAAGATATTGATTGGCCCTACTAAAGTGACTGTAGTTCCGTTTCGTTGGTAATCATGGGTCTGAAAATTTCTTATGTGGAACAAGTTTGACAAACTAGTTAGGTATCTACTATTAAAATGTTTAATTCAGAAAAAATACTTGTTGGAAGCCAGAAAATCAATCGTGTTTGAATCTTCGAAAATGGTTGCTCAATATTTGTATATGAAAAAATAAGACCAATAAGTTTGTAGTCTAGTAATGCGCATGTCGTCTTCAACACTACAGAGGTGTTTGTTAATGCTTGGGAAGCCTGGGATGGAAAGAAATAGTAATTTTCCTAATCTTTGCCACTGGTTGTTAAAAAAAAGTGACCCAAAAAAAACTCTCCTAATTGCATATCTTGAAACTTCAAAATATACTTATCTTACCCTAACATAAGATATGCTTCCCTGTATATTTCAAGATAATTAGGTTAGAATACAGAATTAACCTATCAATATTTGTTTCTATTTATATGTGTACTGTTCTAAAACTCCCAATGACTACGTTCATTTAGTCTTTATCAAACTCTTCTGTCCATCGCTTGCATTTTCACTATTCTGTTGCAATCTGCACTGTTAATGTATTCATAAAAACCGCATGGCTTTTTTGATCAAGAAAAATGAAGTTGTTGATTTGTTTGAACATGATATCTTTTCATATTTCAAGGCTTATATATGATTAGCTCTATGTTCTTAGTTATTTGATATCGCATATCATTTTAGTCCCAATAAGTTTGTTGGTTGTTATTTAGCTTTTTAACTATCTTGATATTGTAAATTAACAAACAATTTAATTAAAATAAATTTAGCCATAAGGGCATCATAGTAAAATATTTATTTTTATGTAATTCCATGTTTTTTAACAAACATGTTTAAGAAAAAGATAACTTTTTTGGTTCATTCAAAAAAATTAACAAACGACTGAAAACAATTTTTGAAATTTATCCTAGCCATATTTTGGCTATTTCATGTTTTGATCTGGAAAGCATCCTAACTATATTTTGACCTCTCCTATTAGGATCAGTTTAACAAACGTTACCTAAAGAGATGAAGGTTGAATTTTTAGTGAGAAAGAAAATATAAAAATTAGTATAATATCTACTTTATTTTTACTGTTTGCGATCAACGATGTTATTGTAATTTTACCAGAAACATAGCTATCATGGCGCTCTTATCTGGATCTATATTTTAACGTATGTTGTGCCACAAGCCAAATTATATAGTAAAGTGGGTCGATTCATATTATCTTTAATATATACTAGTGTAGCGTCATGACGATGCCCAAGATACTATTAGTACATTTTGTTTACTTACAAATATTCAAATTTGTGTAAAATTAAAATAAAAGTTGTATGAAGATTCAAATCAAATTATAAGTCTATGTTTATACCTGGATATTGTCCCAAAATTTAATGAATCTGTTTTTTTATAAATATTTGAATAAAATATTTAATAATTAATAAAAATATATATCAAAATATTTAAATAAAAGCATTATACATTGAATTAATTATTGACAATTGAAAATTTTGGCTATAAATAAATCATTATAATTGACTAAAACAATACATAAATTGTAGAAAAGGTATGTAGTAGTTGATTATAATAAGCAACATTGCATATTTTTAAAATCCATTTATTATTATGCAAATAATAATTATATTATAATTATATAAATATTTAAATGATCTATGAACCAAAAAATATTAAAGATATTGGTAATTTTATGCTATTTTATATTAAAAGAGACCATGTATGTCATTTTATATTAATACATAGATTTTAATTTTATCCGTTTATGTTCATCTATTTCTATCTACTTGTTTATCCAACCATTCAGGCCATTTCTATGTTTTCTTCGTCTTCTTAGTTGTAGATCTATTCTATCAATAATATTCGTTATGGTTGGATATTCTTTTTGTAGAATTTTAAGATTTATTTAATAATTTATTTGTTTTCTTTGTCTATTTATTTTGTGAATTTCTTTAATGGATCACTAAAATATTTTGTTATTATGTGTTTTTAATAAGTTTTCGTTGTTTTTTATTATAAAATTTTGTAATACTTAAAAATATATAAATATTACTCTTTGACCATATAAATTACTTGAACTGAAGATTATGTTTCATTAAAATATAAAAATCATAAATTTTGATTTATAAATTCTCATTTATATTTTTTAACAAATACTATATTTATAAATTATATTATAAATTACCATAATAAATGTGTTTCTATTAAAATTTTACATGTAAGTTATGGAATGTCACATGTCAATTTTTTAGTTATGCACATGCCACGTGTCAACTTTTTAATCCATATATTTTATTTTATATTAATATATAAATATATTTTAATGCAAGCAGATCTTCTCACATATTTGATCTTGATTTTCCTCTTCCATTCTGTTCATAATTCCTTGATTATACCTTCCCAAATTGTTGGGATTTTATTCCTATACAAGTTTTGAACCTAATCTATATATATATATATATATACTAATTTAGCTTACATTGATATTGTAAGCTTGACATCTGGCTTTTTATAAGAACGAGATCTGATATCATATTTATATGCCAACTGAGTCTTAGTTAACCATTACCGACGTCGTTTCTCTTCCCATCTTCTTCTCCTTCCCATCCTCTTTCTTCTCACATACACGACTCCTTTCCTTCGACGTCGTTTTGCTACCCATCCTTTTCTCCTTCCCATCCTCTTCTTCTTC
>CAODLS010151170.1:0-12721 GCA_948243855.1 Flueggea neowawraea | reverse complement strand
ACACATGTGCATATAGGGTATTAGAGGATGAGATCCTAACAGCTCATCAAATTTTGTACCAAGTCTGCTAGACTGGACTTGTACTATATGTTATATATTACATGTTGATGAAATTTTGATAGTTTGGTCATATTTGTGTCGTTAACTTGCACTTATTGTAATCTCGTTGATATATATATATGTATGCAAATGTTGTTATATGTTATCGAGTTATGTAAATATATGTTATATAGGTATGGGTGTTACATTAAATCTTTGGAATCCATGATGGCGGTGACTGTTGCATTCCATTCTTGAGGCAAATACCTCAAAATCTTCTTCACCTTATCACTATTAGAGATTGGTCTTCCAAATGCGGCAAGACTATTTGTAATTTTCACAAAGCGATCAAGCATGTTGTTAATGCTTTCACCCTCTTTCATGGAGAATAACTCATAGTCATGTAGGAGCATATTAATCTTTGTTCCTTGACTTGAGTTGTGCTTTCATGAGTAATCTCAAGCATTTCCCATATCTCATTGGCATGGTCATAAGAGGAAATTCGATTGTACTCTTCTTGACCCAAAGCACAATATAAGAGTTGAATGGCTTTGGAATTTCGACTTAAAGACTTCCAATCTTTATTGTTGAAGTCTTTATACTGTTTAGGTGTGCCATCTTCATTCTCGGAAGTTTTTGGACCAAGAACAATCACCTTCCGTAGCTCGATATCATATGATTGGACGAAAATAGTCATCCTTTTCTTCTAAGAATTAAAATTTGAGCCATAAAAGAGAGGAGGGATATAGAGAGAAGCATCGAAACACAAGGAGGAGAATGACCGAAATCCATTTTGTTGAAGTGGATCTTTGCTCCAAGGATGTTAAGCCTTATTTGAATGGAGACCATTTCTGATACCACTTGTTGGATAATTTTCGGTCTATGGAGTGGATAGCGAAAGCGATTTGAAATGAGAGGAGAGAAATCAACACCAATAATTTAGAGTGGTTCGGCCAACCTTGCCTACCTTCACTACCTAAGTCTCATCACTTAGGATTTCCACTATAATAGTGATTGATTGCGGCTCAATCCAATAAAGCCAATACACGAGGTTGATTCCCGGCTCAACACCTCCAAAGGCTACACAATGTTGTTTTCCTTAGGTTCACAACAAAACTCTACAGTGTTGTTTTCTATAGGCTTACAACAAACCTTCCTGACACTCTCAAGGTGTATACAGAGTGTTTACAAAGATTGAAGCTCTATGCTAAAGTTGAATGTATGAGAATGATGCTTGAACTTTGATCTCTAGCTTGATTTGGTGTTCTCGATGGTTGAAATTGATAGAAAATTTGGCACAATGAATTTTGAGGTTTTTCAACACGTTTCTTCCATTCTCTTGATGCATTTATAGCATTCTTATGCTATATGACTGTTACTTTGAAGAAACTAGCCATTGAAGTGCAATTAATCCTTCTACAGCTTTTTGTGACTCAGCTAACGTACATTGCCATTTCAAGATGTACGTTGATCATGCTGTTATTTCTAGATAATGTGTGTTGCAATATCCGTGATGTACGTTGATCATGTCGGCTTTCCAAATAACATATGTTGCTCTTTCTCTACGTACATTATTCTCTTTGCCACTTACGTTGTGCATGTATGACGTACGTTATTTTTGGTCTAGAACAATCCAGTAGCTTCTGTTTTCTACCTGAGCCATGTCTACGTATGTTGTTGTCTATAATGTACATTGTCGATAAGTTCAACATACGTTGCATGTGTACTGCGTACGTTAAGCTACATGCAGTTGCTTGTTGTGCAATTTCGAGCTCTCCAACGTGTTCCACTTCAAGTCAAACATTTTGCTCAACATCAAAATGTTTTGTACATCATCAAAACATATAAGAAACTTATTGTTGATCACCCATGATCCAACACGCACGAGACAACCCAAACGGCGTATCGTCGCGCCCTTTCATCTGCACCTCTCACCTGTTGTTCACGCGTGTGTGGCAGTTGAGGCTAAGTTGAACGATGTAATTTCATTGATCACCCTCTTCCAGCACCAAAACGGTGTGTTTTGCACCAAATGACATATTTTAAAAAATAACCCAACTCCTTCTCTCTTCTCTTCATTTTTCTTCACGTTTTTCACTCAAATCTGACCCAAATTTTCTCCTACTGCTTCCAGATCATGCCTTCTTCAATCTTTAGGCAAAATCATCATTTATTTTTGATTTATTGCTCCATCTTATGCATTTTTTTTCTTTGTCTTCTTGTTGACCAAAAATGGGTAAAATGGGTTATAGGGTTCGGTTTTTCTTGTGTTTTTGGATGGAAATGTGCTAGGTTTTGTTAGATAATGATGGATTGAGGATGGGAAAACACAAATGTAGGTTGAAAATGGAGGATTGGTGATTTATTTCTTGTGGGTTATTTTGGTACGAATTTTTGACCGACGAACTTGATAGATTTTGAGATTTTGGATGAAATATGATGGTAGATTTAGGTTCTAAGGGTTTATTTGAGTTGGTTGGAATGAGTACAAACATTGGCTTCCGCTCGGTTCGAGTTTTGTGACATTTTTTAAAATATTTTTTTTGTCGCAAGGACTTAACTGAAAATTTTGATTTTTTGGAAATAGTTGGAGGACTGGGTCTGATATTTGACATGAGAGTCAGATTTATAATTTTGAAAAAATATGGTATAGATTTGTAATTTTTAAAAACATTGGATAATTTTGTAACTTTTGTAAAATTGAGGTTTTATTCGTAAGCTAGGTTATTTGGAGGATTTAATTTTAAATTCTAAAAGTTTTGGGATTAATTATTGTTTTTTTAGATTTTAGAGGCTAAAGTGTAATTTTACGAAATTCGGGACTAAATCGTAATTTTACATTGATTTTGATTTTTGGACCGTGAGTGATAGATCTTCGATCGAAATAGGAATTCTGACACAGATGGCTTCCGAGTCTGCATTTGCATTTCATATGTGTTCTGCATTGCCACAGTCACCATATTGATTTGTTTGTAAATATTTGTTCCAGTCTTGTTCCGTTCCCGAGGCGACTAATCCTTCACCAATGGACCGCGACTGGATTATTAGCTCGGTGTCCAGGTGAGTGGATGGCAACTTCAGACACATAGGTTGTGTCTCTTCAATACATATGTTTTGTTGTGCTATCACCATAGCATATAAACCGGAATAATTAAAGGATTGGAAATCCTAAAATATGGTCTATGTGAGGACATGAATTGTTATTGAATTATTTTTGGAAAACCATTTGGGTTTTGGAAAAGAGTAGTGGTACTCTGTTTTTGAAAGATTTTTTGCTTCGGCGAAAGGTGAATTGTTTTTGAAATGATATAATTTGATTATATGATATTCTTGGTATATTCCAGAAAGAAATTCTGAAACTCGTTTTTAGTAAAAAGATTGAATGTTTGCATACTTGGTTTTGCAAATCATGCCATTATGGATTTGGTAAATATTTTGGAAACCATACTTTTACGAAAGT
This sequence comes from Flueggea neowawraea, assembly GCA_948243855.1. Taxonomy (NCBI): domain Eukaryota; kingdom Viridiplantae; phylum Streptophyta; class Magnoliopsida; order Malpighiales; family Phyllanthaceae; genus Flueggea; species Flueggea neowawraea. Next base: position 9,222 of record CAODLS010151170.1, on the reverse strand, counting down.
ATGTTTTTTATTTTGATATATAAGCAATATCTTATATATCATTTGATTTTGACATACCCAGTCTCAGGACTGTTTGTTACTGGATTTAGATATACTATGTATATGTTTTGGAGTACGTGGCATGTAGCCTTTGGTATACCAATGAGTGCTTCTAATAGAGGAATTTTGTGGAGTGTTTCACATTCTTTGGTATGAGACCTTAATTGATTTTAAGGTATGAGAATTTGTTGGAGTATGTTCTGAGAATGGATGATTTTTGGGCTAGCTATAGCAAGCCTTGTGGTTCTTTGAATCGATTTGATGTTAAAATACCTTTAGTTGAGATTACTTCAATGAAATTGTGATAAGTATTTTGTCACATGAATGAGGAGTTCATGCTATGTTATGATCAATTTGTTATTGCATGAAAATATGGTATTTTGGAGAATTCGAGAGGAACATTTGATTTGTTGGCGAGTGAGAAAAATTAAAGAGACTAAATTGAGGTTTGATATCATAGCACAAAATGGTACTATGAGACTCTTAAGCATATAATAGCTTAATGATATTGCTAAGTGAAATGTGTTTGAGGAAATTACTGATTAGTCCAATAGTGATTGGTGATAAGTTTATGTGATAGATTTTTTTTTGTGGTTTATTGGAGCTGGATTTGTTAAGATTCAAGATCAATTTTCATGACAAGTATATTGTTGAGTGTTAATCGGAGTAAAATAGTACTTGGAGTACTAAAAGCTTTGAATTACTAAGAATGTGATTAATGGATCATATTGTCAATATGTATGCCAATAAGAGAGATAATTTAATCATTTGTATCCAGGAGATAGTCAGATTAATAAAAGAGATGTGTAATTATTGATTTGGGGAAGAATTCACGTGGTGACTTCTTTGATTTCTTTGGTTCATTTGATGATTTTGGGTAATGATCATTGGTATGATTACATCAGTGTTGATAAATTCATTTGAGGTTAAACGATAATAATGAGGAATTACAAACAACTTGGGGAATTAATTTGGAGTCGACATGCAGTTGATTATATGGAAAGTAATCATGATTTTTGAAATGATTTGGAAATCAATTGTGGGTATGCGAATTAGCTTACGAGTTGGTTTGACTTGGATATGAGAATTGGATATGGATGATGTACGCAATGGAATGCCTATGATATTTTGTTGGTGACAAGGTGGTGTCATTCTTTGGTGTTCTTTGAAGATGTGATATCTTTGTTTGTGACTAAGGTTATATTCCTTGGTGTTCATTGATTTCATATAAATCAATTTGAGAATGTGATTCAATTTGGGTGACTTTTGTTAAAGAGATTTGGCTTTGTGGAATTTTATATCATTCTTTGCAAAAGAATGTGGAAATGATAGGTGGTTCCTATGATTGTGATTTAAGAATTTGAGATATGATTGAGTTTTAGGACTCAGGTTTGAAAATATAGATTTCATGTTTGGTGCGTTGGTGAATATATAGGATAATTCATAAGTTTGATTTGAATCGATTTGATTCGGGGAATTAGTGAATGAGCTGGAAATGGTGGATGACGATCCATAGCCTAGTATCGGGGTGTTGGTTTGGGGCAAGGAGTTTGTTTGGTAGACAATAAATGATGTTGTTACCTATGCTTAATAACGTGGTTTCGTGGGATGAGTCGAGTTGGACTCATAAGTTAGTGTATTATCATATCTTTAAGATCTAATGATTTGATTGTGAGGGTTGAATATAAAAAATGTATTCCTTCGGGTTCTCTACCATATCTATGGCAACATTTGATATGTTGCTATATGTTTGCTCAGTTGAGCATTATCGGATGTTCTTTCCGCTTTGAATATTTGTATAATTGCTAAGGCTTTTGAGGTTTGACCTCTAACCAATGTCTGATGTTCGTTCTTCAGACATGTGATTCTCTAAACTTTAGAGATATCTTCCTTGTTTATCTGTACCTTTGGGTATTTTGTGATTTTGCCATTTGTTCATTAGGAATGTTGTTCCATGGTTGTTCTATGAACGAAAATTTATGTCAATTGAGTTAAGACTTGATTTGTTCTTTGTTGAGCCATCAATGGAAATGGCAATTGTTGGTTTCCATGATGCTTAGGTCTGTATCAACCTTCTCTACATCTGAATGTTTTTGTATAATCCGTCCTTGCGTCTGGACATTTTAGTATGTCGATGTTGTTCGAAAGGGTGTTGAATTGCTACTATGTATGTAGCGTGTATATATATATATATATGTGTGTGTGTGTGTGTGCGTGTGTGTGTGTGTTGAAATAGCTATCCCTTGCCCTCCAAGAATTCGGCCAACACCCTAATTAAGAGAGGGTGTGCTGAATTCCTAATTAGTCACACTAGTGTTTGCCTATTCTCGTCCCACAAGAATAATCACTTCCTAATTAATTTTGTCACATACAAATTAGAGTTTTTATTTTCTAAATAACAACTCACAATCAGCCATGAACTCCTAATTAGCAAGTGCATAGTTGAATTCTTTCTTTGTCACACAAGGAAAGGGGTTCCTAAAAAATAGGAGAGTGGGCCAAATTTCTCCCTCCTACTTTAGGTTGATTTGTGCTGAATTTCTTCTCCCCAATTTAGGGTGATTTGAGCTGAAATTCACATGGATTTTATTAATGTTAGTGGGCTATTATATATGATACATTATCATATAATAAATCACTTACATGGACCTAATTATGTCACACATAATTAACTACCCATAACCTTAATAATTAGTAATTTATATTAAAAGCCACTACATTAATAGACTATGCATTAAATCTTATTTAACACATAAATCATAAAACCTGAATTATTATTGATTAATCAAATTAATCATCCTAACAATTCAATCACAAAAGAGAGAACTTTTGTAACCAATCCAGTTCGTTCTTATGTGTGACCCAATAGGCTCACTCGAAATTGGCAATGGACGTTTGTCCCAAACCTTTGGGCCCAATGTCCATAAGTGGTATCTAGTAATACATTATGGCAACCCAAAATCGAGTAGATGTCGGTGATCCGTGTTAACCTTTCACTGTCTGATATTCAGTTCTTTTTGTCACACGATATCTCATCTAAGCATAACGCATGGTCCATGTCAACCTTATATTGCTTAGCATATTTCTTGATCTCAGGTAGATTGATATGACGAATGACATTGATAAACCCATTTATCAATTGATTCGAGTATGCATACATTTCATCAATCGTACTCATCAAATGGCCAAGAGATATCACTCTTTTTAAGAAGAACAAATCCATCACTCTCATTATCATTCCTCTGCATAATTCATGACATATCCAATCATAGCCTTTATTGTTACCCTGTTATGGATAACGTTTGACAAAGTCAAAATATATGATTCCTCATGTAAGAGACGATAGTGAGTTTCAGTCAGAGGACTCAAACATCACCCATGTATGAAAGCTTCTTTGTGACAACAATCTATAAGAGCTTTCATCGCGGGCTAGTCCAATACATGTTCCCCAACATGTATCTATGTTCTAAGTTGATATCTCATATCCATAATCAGTAAAGCATGATTATCTACTTAGAAACATACTAATATTAATTCCTTATCATTCCCATGATAATGATCGGTTAGGGACATTTAGAAAATTATTCCTTTTATCCTTATGGTTTTACTATCAAGTCACGCACTTGATGGAACAAGAAATAATAAACTATTCATGGAGTTTTATCTTCATAAAAACAAATAATATTTCATAGAAATAAAATGCCTCTTTATTAAATAAATCAAATGACAATGTATACATGATTGGGCTAGGGCACAAAACTAACATTCTCCCACTTGCACTAGTCCCTATCAGGAATGAACCTAATACCTAACGACCTGACGTATCTTTCATGTTTCGGTTCTAGTAGAGCCTTTGTCAGGGGGTCTGCCGCATTGTCATTGTTGTCTACTCTGCATATCTTGACATCTCCTCTTTCGACTATCTCTCGAATGAGGTGAAAAAGTATAAGTATGTGTTTGGTTCTTTGATGTGATATGGGCACTTTGGTTTGAGAAATATCCCCATTGTTATCACATAATAAGTCTACTGGGTTTGCTATGCTTGGGACAACGTCCAAACTAGTAATGAACTTTTTGAGCCAAATAGCTTCCTTTGCTGCGTCTGACGCAACTATGTACTCAGACTCTGTAGTACATGAGCCATGACAACTTCAATCGTATGATCTTAGAAAATTTTATTCTGTAAAGCTCTCAGTCTTGGATTGTACGCAACTTGCACAAAATTTGATCATTCTAGGTTTCCTAGTCAACAAGGAACTTTTGCTCAAGAACTCAAGTATTATATTCCATGAGCCATGAGAACTTCAATATGACAACTCAAGTTTTTTGTGTTATAACGCTCTCGGTCTTAGATCGTACACAACTTGCGCAAAACATGACCGTTCTAGGTTTGCTAGTCAACCAGGAACCTTTGCATAACAACTCAAGTATTATATGCCATGAGCCATGAGAACTTCAATCGTACGATGTTAGGCAATTTTGTCGCATAACGCTCTCGGTCTTGGATCGTACACAACTTGCACAAAACTTGATAGTTCTAGCTTTGCTAGTCAATGAGGAACTTTTACGAAACTACTCATTTATTATTTGACATGAGCCATGGCAACTTCAATCGTACGTTCTTAAGCAATTTTGTCCTGCAACGCTCTCGATCCTGGATCGTGCCTAACTTGCGCAAAGGTTGATAGTTCTAGGTTTGGTACCCCACGAGAAACCTTTGCCCAACTACTAATGTATTATTTGCCAAGAGGCATGACAACTTCAAAGGAAACTTTTTACTTTCGGTCATGGATTGTACACGACTTGTGCAAGACTTGATCGTTCTAGCTTTGCTAGTCAACGAGGAACTTCTGCGCAAAGCAAACTATTATTTGCCATGAGCCATTACAACTTCAATCATACAATCTTAGGCAGTTTTGTTTCGTAACACTAACATTCTTGCATAGTGCACGACTTGCGCAAAAGCTGATTGTTTAAGTTTGCTATTCATAAAAGAACTTTTGCGCAAAAACTCAAGTATTATTTTCCATAAGGCGCGAAAACTTAAATCATACGATCTTAGGCAATTTTTTCTTGTAACGCTCCCAATCTTGGATCATGCACGACTTGCGCAAAAGTTAATCATTCTAGCTTTGCTAGTCAACGAGGAACTTTTGAGCAAAAACTCAAGTTTTATTTGCCACGAGCTGTGACAACTTCAATTGTACAATCTTAGGCAATTTTGTTTTGTAACGCTTATGATCTTGGATCATACACGACTTACGCAAAAGTTGATCGTTCTAGCTTTTCTACTCAACGTGCAACTTTTGCTCAAAAACTTAAGTATTATTTGCCATGAGTTGTGACCACTTCAATCGTACGATCTTAGGCAATTTTAGAATGTAATGCTCTCGGTCTTGGGTCGTACACAACTTGCGCAAATGTTCATTGTTCTAGGTTTGCTAGTTAACAAGGAACTTTTGCGCAACAACTAAAGTATTATATGCTATGAGCAATGACAACTTCAATTGTACGATGTTATGCAATTTTGTGTTGTAACACTCCCAGTCTTGGATTGTAGACGACTTGAACAAAAATTGATCGTTATAGCTTTGCTAGTCAACGAGGAACTTTTGCAACAATTCTCATGTATTATTTCCAATGAGCTGTGACAACTTCAATTGTACGATCATAGGCAATTTTGTTCTGTAATGCTCTTGGACTTGGATCGTACATAACTTGTTCAAAAGTTCATCATTCTACATTTGTTAGTCAACGAGAAACATTTATGCTACAACTAAAGTATTATTTGCCATGAGCGGTGACAACTTCAATCCTACGATCTTACGCAATTTTGTTTTGTAGTGCTCTCAGTCTTGGATCGTACAAAACGTGCGCAAAAGTTGATCATTCTAGCTTTGCTAGTCAACGAGGAACTTCTGAGTAAAAACTCAAGTATTATTTACCATGTTCCATGACAACTTCAATCGTATGATCTTAGGCAATTTTATTTTGTAACACTCTCGGCCTTGGATTGTACACAACTTGCACAAAAGTTGATCATTCTAGGTTTTCTAGTCAACAAGGAAATTTTGCTCAACAACTCAAGTATTATATGACATGAGCCATGACAACTTCAATATGACAACTCAGCTATTTTTTCTTGTAACGCTCTCGGTCTTGGATCGTACACAACTTGCGCAAAAAAAGATGACCGTTCTAGGTTTGCCAGTCAACAAGGAACTTTTGCATAACAACTCAAGTATTATATGCCATGAACCGCGAGAACTTCAATTATACGATGTTAGGCAATTCTTTCTTATGATGCTCTCGGTCTTGGATCGTTCTAGGTTTCCTAGTCAATGAGGAACTTTTACGAAACTACTCATTTATCATTTGATATGAGCCATGACAACTTCAATCGTTCGATCATAAGCAATTTTTTCCTGTAACGCTATCGGTCATGGATCGTTCCCAACTTCTGCAAAAGTTGATAGTTATAGATTTTGTGCCCAACTAGGAACCTTTGCCCAATGAGTAATGTATTATTTGCTAAGAGGCATGACAACTTCAATCGTACGATGTTAGGAAACTTTGTACTTCTGATCACATATTATACACGACTTGCGCAAGAGTTGATCGTTCTAGCTTTGCTAGTCAACGAGGAACTCTTGCGCAACAACAAAACTATTATTTTCCATGAGCCATTACAACTTCAATCGTACGATCTTAGGAAGTTTTGTTCTGTAACGCTCTCGTTCTTGGATCTTACACTTGCGCAAAAGTTGATCGTTTAAGTTTTGCTAGGCAAAGAATAACTTTTGCGCAAAAACCCAAGTATTATTTCCCATGAGCCGCGACAACTTCAATCGTATGACGTTATGCAATTCGTCCTATCACGCTCTCAGTCTTGGATCATACACAGCATGCCCAAAAGTTGATCGTTCTAGCTTTTCTAGTCAACGAGGAAATTTTGCAAAAAATCTCATGTATTATTTCCAATGAGCTCTGACAACTTCAATTGTACGATCTTAGGCAATTTTGTTCTGTAATGCTCTCGGACTTGCATCGTACACAACTTGTGCAAAAGTTCATCATTCTACGTTTGCTAGTCAATGAGGTAAATTTATGCTACAACCAAAGTATTATTTGCCATGAGCCGTGACAACTTCAATCGTACAATCTTACGCAATTTTGTTCTGTAACACTCTCAGTCTTGGATCGTACAAAACGTGCGCAAAAGTTATTCATTCTAGCTTTGCTAGTCAACGAGGAACTTCTGAGCAAAAACTCAAGTATTATTTACCATGAGCCATGACAACTTAAGTCGTATGATCTTAGGCAATTTTATTCTGTAACGCTCTCGGTCTTGGATTGTACACAACTTGCACAAAAGTTGATCATTCTAGGTTTCCTAGTCAACAAGGAAATTTTGCTCAACAACTCAAGTATTATATGCCATAAGCCATCACAACTCAAGTATTTTGTCTTGTAAAGCTCTCGGTCTTGCAAGTCAATAAGGAACTTTTGCATTAAAAAATCAAGTATTATATGCAATGAACCATGAGAACTTCAATTGTACGATGTTAGGCAATTTTTTCTTACAACGCTCTCGGTCTTGGAACGTTCTAGGTTTCCTAGTCGACGAGGAACTTTCATAAAACTGCTCATAGCCATGACAACTTCAATCATTCGATCTTAAGCAATTTTATCCTGTAACACTTTCCATCCTAGATCGTGCCCAACTTGCACAAAAGTTGATAGTTATAGATTTTGTACCCAATGACTAATGTATTATTTGCTAAGAGGCATGACAAATTCAATCGTATGATGTTAGGAAACTTTGTACTTCTGATCAGAGATTGTACACGACTTGCACAAGAGTTGATCGTTCTAGCTTTGCTAGTCAACGAGGTACTCTTGCGCAACAACAAAACTATTATTTTCCATGAGCCATTACAACTTCAATCGTACGAACTTAGGAAGTTTTGTTCTGTAATGCTCTCATTCTTGGATCTTACACTTACGCAAAAGTTGATCGTTTTAGTTTTGCTAGTCAAAGAATAACTTTTGTGCAAAAACTCAAGTATTATTTCCCATGAGCCGCGACAACTTCAATCGTATGATGTTACGCAATTCGTCCTGTCATGCTCTCAGTCTTGGATCGTACATAACATGCACAAAAGTTGATCGTTCTAGCTTTGCTAGTCAACAAGGAAATTTTGCGCAACAACTAAACTATTATTTGCCATGAGCCATGACAACTTCAATCTTACGATCATTGGCAATCTTTTTTCGTAAGCTCTCGTTCTTGGATCGTACACTACTTGCACAAATGTTGATCGTTCTAGTTTTGCTAGTCGATGAGGAACATTTGCACAAAAATTCATGTGACATTTCCCATGAGCCGTCACAACTTCAATCCTGCTATCTTAGGAAATTTTGTCTTGTAACTCTCCCAGTCTTGGATCGCACGACTTGCACAAAAGTTGATCGTTCTAGCTTTGCTAGTCAACGAGGAACTTTTGAGTAAAAAGCTCAAGTTTTATTTGCCACGAGATGTGACAACTTAAATTGTACGATCTTAGGCAATTTTGTTATGTAATGCTCATGGTCTTGGATCGTACACAACTTGCGCAAAAGTTCATCCTTCTAGATTTGCTAGTAAACGAGGAACTTTTGCGCTACAACTAAAGTATTATTTGCCATGATCTGTGATCAACTTCAATCGTACACATTGTTCGCAAAAGTTGATCGCTCTAGCTTTGCTAGTCAATGACGAACATTTGCGCAACAACTAAACTTTGTCCTGTAACGCCCTCGGTCCTGCATCGTGCATCACTTTCACAAAAGTTGATCATTCTAGGTTTGCAAGCCAACGAGGAACTTTTGCATACTACTCATGTATTATTTGCCATGAGGCATGACAACTTCAATCGTACGATGTTAGGAAACTTTTTCCTATAACTCTCCCGGTATTGGATCGTAAAAAACTTACGTAAAAGTTTATTGTTATAGCTTTGCTAGTCAACGAGGAACTTTCGCTAAAAAAATCAAGCATTATTTGCCACTTGATGAGTAGGATTGATGGAATGTATGCATACTCGAATGAATTGATAAAGGAGTTTGTCAATGTCATTTGTTATATCAATTTACTCAAGATCAAGAAACACGCTAAGCTATATAAGGTTGACATGTGACCAT